>CALNHX010005060.1:9079-114699 GCA_940337035.1 Agriotes lineatus
GACGCTTCCCTCTTGGCAGTCGTCCGGAGCCCATTGCAGAGAGCGCTTGTGTGGTGGTTGTGAGTCGGAATTTGTCGAGTGGTCTTCGGCGTAACGTGGGTGTTTTTGGAGCCCAGTTCCTGCTACTGTTAGTGAGGGGTCGTGCCCCCTTCATCTCGACCTACGAGGATTTGGTTCAGCAGAACGAGTGAGGCCCCCATTCTTTTCGTCGTCCCGTTGTACGCGTCCTGACGCGTCTCCCGTCGCCATTGAGGCGGTTATGCATTCACCCCCTTTCGCCGTTGTAACACCGAAGGTACCTGCCACCTACGATTGCAGCTCGTCGCAACTCAACTGTACCAGGCTCCCTCGCCGCCTACGCATTAAGGTATGTGCCTTTAACCTGATTACCGCTGTGAACGCGAGTGTTACTCATTACTACTCATTACTGCGCTAGTGTATTCATTCAGACTTGCAGACTGTTCATGCCGTGAAGGCTAATGTAAATCGTCGCTGCCCTTGCATAAGGCAACGTGTATCTTTGTACCTACTCATTACTACGCTAGTGTATTCATTCAGACTTGCAGACTGTTCATGCCGTGAAGGCTAATGTAAATCGTCGCTGCCCTTGCATAAGGCAACGTGTATCTTTGTACCTACTCGTTACTACATATTATTGCTGTTCACTAATGTTCAACATCTGTCGTTAAGTTTAGAGCGCGCGTGCCAGCTGGTGCCCTTAATTATAGATTAAGGTTAGATACAGGGCGACGCATTCTGCTACCCCATTGTAACCCGAAGTGAAATATATGATTGGTTAGTTAAGGGAACTATTGTTTGTTTCGGCTTGTGCATGTTCTGTTACAGATAGACGCCCCTTTATTGTACGGATTATTGTACGACGGAACGAGGAAGCTGTGAGCGTGCAGGTGAGTGAGACAGCTGCGTAGTCGTGGTCGGATTGACACCTAATCGCAATCCTTGCTTAAGGCAATCCTTGACCTTGCAACTCTTGAGTAATCTTATTGGCGGAGTATTTTTGCATGCTTCGCTCCCGTCTAACCGTCCAGGCCCGGTTAGCCGGGTTAAGACAGGCTTGGTGGCGCCCTCATAATTTCGACATACCCTGTATATATTATGCCACAACGCGCTTGCCCAGAACGTATCGTGTGACTCACGCCCGACTCCCTGAGCGTTCCAGCCGTGGCCTATTAGCCTATTTCGAACCGATTTCAAGGCAAGTGTGTTAGGTTTTCAGGACTGATTCCGTGGTGCGATGCTCACCTTGGGTGGGTGTCGTAAAGTCCTTTTAATACCGTAACAAACTTAGGGGCAGATATTTTCTTGTTTACCAAAGGGTTTCAAATTAAATATTTGAACTTTTCTATCAACCATGGTTACCATATTCATCGGAAAAGAGGGCAAGGCTTTGGTAAAGTATCTAGTATGGTTTCACTCATAGTGCAGAAGTATAAAACAATGAAGTTGGGATACGTTTCAACCAATATAATATGCAATGCACTTTGACATTTGGATACACATTAAGTGCTTAAACTGAAAATTCTAATACCTTGATTGGGAAAATTGGTGAAACCCAGAGTAGTCTCTTAAAAAGTAATATTGCTTAATCCAAGAAAAATATCTAAAAATGATGTCAGCTCGCATCAGCCATTGTCATGTAGTATAGTATAGGATATTAGTTTTACATGCTAACCACTTTCCAGCGGTAAAGTTCATTTGTGTTTCTCTCAAAAAACAGGAGTCTGGCGAGCGAAATTCAATGTAAAATCAATTTCGAACACAAATTGGCCCTTTCACACGCTTATGTATTTCATCACAGCATAAACTTACTACAATCACTTCACACAAAACCTGTTTAGGTTGGTAATGAAAGTGAAGCATGTGAAATTAATGCACGCAATGTGCATACTGCATGATATTAAATATATCTTCAAATTGCAGCAGTTTAGCATTTCATTCGCAATAGTTTAAGTGATACCATTATACGAGATGCAACAAAAGCAGCTCCATATTTCACGATTTGCTACATTTTAATCGATTAATTATTGTTGAAACAGTGCTCTTCATACCATCTCAATGACTGAGTCAAACGAAATTGCTCTAACGCAATTTTTAGAATTTACTTTTCTTAATCAAATCTACTTCCTTATCGAGGGAAATTTAGGTTCTTCAAACAGCTACTCATACAATTAGGGGATGTGCAAAAGGAGACACAATTTTCAAAATTAAATATATTTCTACACTACTAATAAGCTAAGGCACCGAACTGTTAAACGCGCATATATAGCATACCAGATGATGGAGTTGCTAGAGATTATAGCTAGATTATCCAATTTCCCAAGTAACGCTTCCTGCCCTTAATTATCTTTGCGTGCCGTTCAATAAGGTATTAGTTCGAACGGAATTTCATACTTACAGAAACTAGTGACGAAAGCCTGTACACAATCTCCTCAGTTTTCAGAATTTCAACATCGTTATAGCAGTAGATTGGGCAACGCACGTTATGTTAATTTTTTCTACTCATATTAAACAATATGTACAACATTGATGCGTTTATTTTAAAAAAGTTATCACTTATTCAAGTAATAGAATAATTTTAATTATTCAACTATTGTCTGCAATCATATGCAGAGTTTTCATTATTCTTCAGTACTTCATGACGGTGAAACATAAATGAGGAGGCCCTGATAAATTCAAACGTCAAACGTTACTATCAGTAACAAAATTCGTAAAAATAAATCATTTAATACGAGCAGGAAGAGTAGAGTATTCTAACTCGAAAGAAAGTTCATTATTCACTTGAATAAATTACGCCACTCGTCTTCGACTCGTTGCCCAAATTTTATCCTCGTGAATAATGTGCAACTGTTTTACTCATTGAATAATATAATATTTTTGCATAGTTTTTTAGTGACATAACCCCTTGTTGCCAGTTCTATGCAATTCTTTTTAATTTCTGAGATTTTGGTTGCGTTTTGAACACAGAAACTGTCCTGATAGTAGGTCGCTCTCGCATATTTCGAGGTGAAATATAGACTAATCAATTTCGAGCAGGAAATCGATGACCCAAAGTGCAAGAGGCATATGGACACAAGAACGATGAAGACCATCACGATGATGGAAGCCTTGATTTTGACGAGTGCAAATGCAAATGAAGTCGCAGTATCGGTACTTTCTAAAATTTTCTTTTGTAGAATTGGAGAGCAGCAAAGTTATTGAAATTCTGCACGATTCCTGCTTAATGAATATATGCAGAAATACTTCACTATTACAGAAGATGTACATAGACAGAAAATTAAACTCAAAATGTAAAAGCTGGTGCAGAACAGAAAAGGCCAGATAACCCCAATCAACATAATTTGTGCTCTACGACAATTCTCCAGTCACTGGTTATTGTTAGTTAGCTACAACTAAAAAAATTTTTTTAGAAACGATATTATTCTGATGCGTTGGTGAAATAAGCCATTGATAACGTTTTTATAGCAACCACAAGGTTTTTTACGAGATGATAGAATGGTTGGAGAAACGTTGGAATAAGTTTGATGATGCAAATACGATCTATGTTGAAAACTAAAGTTTTACTTTGCCTCAAAGTATTTTTCGGTTGAGTAGGATGTAAGGATTTTGATTTTAAGCGACGTATATTATCTTATTTTACCATATGTTTTTAAACGTAGTTTATGTTACCTAGGAAAATTGCGTGTGCGTTCGCACTAATTTCTGCACTAGCCAGTGTTGGTTTTACGAAAACAACTGCAAGAACGTTGCTTCGTTTGTCTCTGTCGTTTGTGAATAATTGATTTCATCGGGTTTTTGGCGACGTATAAAGGAAATGTTGGCGTTTCAAATTCTTTTCTATTGGTTGGAATCTTCGATACCACCTTTCCGTTTGATCGGTTAAAAGACCTTACAATTACATCAGACCACAGTACATTCCTTAGAATGTGATTAACTAGGTTATTTGTAATTAAGTAATTGCTCTGTTACTCTTTTAGCCCAACGTTTGTTCCCTTTATTTAAATTGATCGTCATCAATTGGGCTTGGCTTTTGGTCTGCTACTCGTTCTTTGTAGATCATGAGTTCGACCTGGTTGTCGTCATCAAGAATTTATAATTTTGTAGTTGTGGTCAGCATTTTCGAGTTGGAGCTGTGTGGAGTTGTGACTGGTGACTGGGTGGACTGATTGAGCCGTTGATACTGTGGTTTAGCCATGTACTAATAAAGCCAAGTAATATTTTATATATTTGGTTCATGCTACATTGAATTACAACTCCATCGTGAAACCACAGTTTAAATTCGAACTTAGTGCTCAATCACTCAGCAACTAATTTATGGAAAATTGTATGTGTCACCTTTGTGTGAACCTTGAATCGTACAGTTCATTGAATTGCTAATTAAACATTTTGCTTTAAAATGTTCTACTTTATTGTTCATATACCCTTGATTGTTGCATGCGTAATTGTTAAACTTAAAACAGTCCAGTCCCCTTTGAAATTATTTTTACACTAGTAAAGAGTTACCCATCTGTTTTAGATTATTATATTAAATGTTTTCTGCGCACACGTTTGGCTCAAGTCTCATTTTGTTTAGTAGCTAAAATTTTACGAACTTTCTTACATTTACCGCCCTAAAAATCTAAAACAGAGAATTGACTTCTAAACAGTAGATTACGTAATTATTGCTAACATCAAAATAAAACGTCTGAATCCTTTAAAGTTTAACAGTTGTTTAATCAGTAATTTATTAAGATTTATTGAATTTTTTCAATATTCATAACCATTGTACATCTTCTCCATAATAGTTTTTAATTTTATATTACGTATTTACATTTGTTTGAATTTATTGTATTGTAACGACCTTAGGATCAGGCCATTGGAAACATATGATTCGGCTTCCCGATCATTCGAGAACGACCTAAGGCGGGGGCAGTGTCACGACCTTGAGCCGGTTCACGTGTGGACGGATGAGTCACACCCTTCGAGAAACGACCTTGGTGACTCATGCGCGCGAACACGTCAGCGTTGCGGGAAGGATCGAGCAAGGTCTCGACGTTTCCGGGATGACTCACCCGGCACATATATAAATACGCGAAAAGGGAATAGGAGGACAGTCGAAGTCGAAGTCGAAGTCCGAGTGCCGACTCCAGCTTTGAATACACGGAAGCTGCCACATAAATAAACCCGTCTGTACATAAAACCTAGCCATATAAATAACGCGTTGTAAATAAATCCAGCCAGATAAATCATTAATGTTTAAGTCGAGTGAAAATAAATGAAGTGTATTTGTTGTTAGAAATAGTTTCTGATTAGTTTATAAATAATATGTGTTCCTCCTTAATAGTCTTGTGTTTTGTAAATAGTAAAGATAAATTGCTGTAAATAAATGCTTAAAACAAGAAGCGGCGTATAATTTTTAATAGCCCGAGAACGTAAAAACGTAACAGTATCTTTGATATTTAGGATTTGCTCATAATTATTATTGTGGAACTACCAATTTGTTAGAAATTATAGTACTAATTCTTTTATATATATCTTAAATCATCTCTACTTATAGCGATTCACTATATTTTCTTTGTTTGCTAACTACTTTAACTCTAATTAATATCGCAGTTGTGAACGCCTTCAACCGCCAAGTTGTTGTCTTGATTTCGTGTGCACTACTATTCTGAAACAAATTAGTGTGGAGCTTTTGGTGCGATTAAACTTGTTCCTGGTGCCCTTACAATTTCAACCTTTTTAAACTCAAGAAATGCATTAAGTAGGTGGTATCCACCCCCTTGAGTGATTCAAAAACCTTCTTTGAAACCTCAGCGAATTTGAAACCAGCGACAGCTATTTCATAGCGTTTAAGCGGTGGCAAGGTTTGATGTTATAAGCTATTCTTTAATGATTATTAAATGGTATCTTCGTCAGCTTTGTTTAAGCAGTTTAATAGCCAAGGGAGTTAATATGTTGTGATGTAAATGTGTTTCTGACTTAATTGTCGACTTGTTTAGACGTTGCTATGACTCACAACTAATATAACAACGTTATTTTTTAAAAACTTTTTCAAGTTAATAATACAGTGCTAAAATCTCTGTCTCTCAAAAGTTGTCCCAGCTGTTTTGTCATGGATGGTAGTACGTTAGAACATTGTTTGAACATATCGAAGTTAAAAAAAATCTGGAAAGGAAGATGCTTCGCCCTTGGGGAGACAGTTAGTCCAACGCTGCAGTCTCACCAGCCTCAAACCCCAAAGCGATACGTAATAGCAGACGTAATTGTTTAATATTAAGCCAACTCTGATTTGTTCTTGCATGACAAAATGTGAAGTTAGGTTACTCTAACTTGACATTGAGAATTTGCTTTCCATAATTTGAAAGATTCCGTACTAGGTATACCATTAGACGCAGCTTCGAAACGAGCGCAATTAAAAAAATCTTAACAATTTCTGTAAAAGTAGATATATTAGCAAATACTTTTACATATTAAAATAATAAATTGCCAAGATGTGACAACCCAACCCATAAAAAAGAGTCGTTAATTAATTAAAATTAATAAATACAACAACAAGCAGAAGCCGGGCGAATCAAAGCATATCGAGCAATTAATATCAATTAAGAAACAATTAAACATAACACAATAGCCCACCCGACTTTATCCCAACAGTATATACTATAAAAACCACAGAACAGCCAGGCCACGTTGGAAATCGCAAAGAGGGTACCTGGATATGTTCAAACTTAGATGGCGACCATGAAAAAATCACAGGAGCTGCGAATAAGCTAGACAAATCTGCAATGTTAAGTTCTGAGGGTTTTCCAAAGTAGGAGAGGTACACGGGAAGGAGATAAAGGTCTCGAATACTTCGGAGAGAGGTAGTTTGCCAGCCTAGCTGGACAGCACACCCAAGCGCTTTATGAATTGAAAATAAATTTCAGAATGGGAAATTGCCGACCAGGGTAATGATAGACCTGAAACATCACAATATTGTCAAGCGATTAGCAAAAGCGGATTCCATATTGACATACCGCAGGTTGAATTTTGGCCAGAGGTAAGTTTTGGTTTGAAAAGACTTGCCAGTCCTGCCATAACCAGATGAATTTCAGTAACTGCAGAATGCACATGCACACACAATACATAGGTGCTGGAATAAACTTTCAATGATAACGAAGGATTTTTCGTCCACCCTTAACGAACCCTTCGGAAAGAACCAGTACACACCAGAAACAATCAATCTCACCAAGATAGCTGCAGGAAATCGCTCCCTTTATACATGCAATCGTTTACAAATGTCTCGAAAATGTTTCTAGCTTCAAGAATGTTCGAAATTCGCACAAAAATGGAAAATCAGGTAGATAACCGAATATACACAAACGAATAGCTGGAAACTATTAGTGAATAAATAATTTAATTTTAACTCAAGCTTAATTTAGTCGTAGTAACTGCTTTTATGCTATTTAAATTGTATTCTTATCATACAGTAGAATGACTGCAAGTATTTTATTAAGCCATGCTGAGAACCTATGCCATTATAGGTCTACAAATTTCTTAAAAACAGATATCTAATACACACACGAATTTTACATTGAATGTTTTAAAAACAATAATCAATATACCTTACGTGCAAGATAAGCACTGAAGATTTTTGTCAGTGTTAATTCACACAGTTGCCGTGCTCTAAGACGTAAGTTAATGATTGTTTTTTTCTTTTTAAATAAATAAGGTTACAGAAGAAACTTTTGAAAACCATAATATAACCACAGGTTTAACAGTTTTGAGAACTCAGTGAACTCTGTAAACCATATAGAACCAAAGAACTTTATCCACTAATAAAAAGAAGTTCATTTGGCCTATGCCTGGTGTGTGTCCAGTTCATATGTCTTTGTTAACACGTTCTCGTGGTTGAAACTTGGGTAGTATAAATGGCTTAGGAAACAAACATAAAAAAATGTAATTATACCACCATCTGGAAGTTATAAAAGGTAAATTCAATTCTTTATGGTTGCAGTGGTATCAGTCGTGGCCAGTTAATTACTTGTAACTAATTAAAAGGAAACAGATACGCAGAGCCCAGTGTCACACAACAAGCCTGCTATGATTAAGGCGAGACACCTCGTAATTAACTTTTTACCAGCACCACTGTCGTATGGCTGAAAATAAAGGAGCCCCTGAAAAATCTCGTAAAGTCAACTCGTTAGCCAGAATTATAAATTTGTAGTAACAAAGCAGCCGGGTTAGTACAAAAGTGGAGCAGGAATTCGTTAGTTTCCAGAGCTTTTAACGCGTATGCATTGTTTCCGGTGAATTATGAAAGGCTTTTGCTTTTAGTTCCACAACTCTGTTTTTCACTGTCAAATTATCCGACGACATTAAGCACTTGCGGATGTGTTCCTGCAACACCGGCTATGCAATTTCGAAAATGCTCCTCGCGCGCGGCTGCATGCATTTGCATAAACAAACTTAGTCGCTTCAGAAACAAAAGCAATTTGTGATTATTTAAACCTGTTATTATACCGGAATAGCTGTAGTTGTGACTCGAAAGGTTCCTATTGCTTTGGTTGTGTAGCACTTATGGTAATGTGTGCTTTGGACGTTTCCATTTTGATTTGTTTTGAAACCAGGCATGCCAAACGAAATTTCATATTTAAATTTGATTAATTCAAAAACTATACAACTGACAGCTTGCGGCAATATGAATTGATGGTTTGGATCAAGGTTTATTAAATCTACGTAGACCAGTTGCAAGGCGAGTGAAGGGGAAGATGCGCCCGGAGAATAAGACGGCGTTGGAGCTGATCTGTTATGAAACAAAAAATTGTAAAGGATCGTAAAAGGAAAGAGACAAGGGAGAAGTGAATAGAGCCTCAGTTTGTTCTCGATTACCGCTTTTTGTTTTCCGGGAGTATTATTATTTAGGCATTTCGGCTGAAATGTTTTTATAATATTTGCAGGGCGCTGCTTTGTCGTCGAAGGCAAAAGAACGCAAAACGAAAAAGTCGGAGCCGCGGCATGGATTTCAATAAAGCTGGCTGGCCCTCCCTTGCGGCTGTTTTTCAAACCATGAAAAGACTTTTGGGGAATTATGCTTGTCGTCACGTCATTTTTATGTTCTGAAGTCTAACACGTATAAGAGAAATGCTATTTTAATTTCGAAACATTTCCTAAAGTTACTTTGGCTTACGTTATTATTATATGCGAATATACAATGAGATAAATGTGTCGTGAAATAAACTTTAACTTTAAAGAAGACATAGTTGTGCAGCTTGGGTTAAATTCTAGTTACGTTTATTTATTATTAAAATTTCTTTCCACTATTCCCGGTGAGACTAGTTTCTGTAATCTGTTTATTATATATGGGAGCAATAATATATAATAACAAAACACATATACGTTTCTATATAGTTAAAATAAAAAACTAAGTAATTTTTATTTTAGAGTGGACACAGCAACGGCGTGAATTAACATCGGCAAAAAACCTTAAGTTTGTACGTAGTAATACATGGGTTATTGATATTGATTATTGCATTCTAAAGAAAGCACTTCAGAATTAAATGTAGTTTTTGGAAATTGTATTAGAGGTATGATTTAAAGTATTTATTCACATATAATTAATAAGTTGCAACGGGCTATCCAGCATCTCTTGACTGTTATGCTTATTTTCATTTAAAATCAAGAGCCAACTTGTATTTTTTATATATTTTTGTTGTGTATTAGATTTAAGCAGTGTATTTAATATAAGCAAACGTGCGCAAAGCTGACCCTGTGTTATAAGGATATTGCAAAGTTGAATTTGCGTGTGTGCCGCCACAAATTCCACGCCAAGCCTGTTCGCGGGATGAGGGAGTTTCAACTCATGTGTACATGTCTATCTTCTGGTGAATGGCCGGCGGCGAAGTGAATTTCGCCGTACAAAGAGCGAAGCAGCTTCGAAAGCCTTGCAGTAAGTAATTTGCTGAGTATCAGTCCTTGTGACGTCCACAAGGCAGCGTTTGCTGGAAAAAACGCCTACTTCGGCGTGTACAAAAAAGGTATGCGAATTACGACACCCAAAAGGCGCACTTGCGACGTTCGAGTAGCGTATTCTGGACCAACAGCGCCAGTCGACGCCCCACTTTCTGAGTGATGGGATTCACATACCAGTCATCTAGTTGACGCCGCCGTCCATGGCCAATATATGTACCTATGTGCAAACTGGCCATTCACATGGTTCGAAGTCTGCAGCTAAGTCGTGAAAATAATATGATTTAAAAAAATTGTGTTCTTATTCAAATTGTGCGCGCGTACTGCACGAGAAACTAAACAATGTCGGACATAAATGGTATCAGCTTCAGGTGATTTTGATGTTGCATTCGTTAAAGAGATTTATATTGATTGCGTTGTAAAGACAATTATTTCAACGCTCTATTTGAAGATGTTTTATGTAGTTTTTATTTAATAAACGTGCATATTATTTTTCTTATTTTTTGTATGTTGTTGCATGTGTCAATAGGTGCAAACAAATTTGCTAATCTTTAGCATGGTTTTTTTTAAATAGTGATCGTTCATAGTTACGAACTGCGGTATTATGAGAGTGTCACTACGCCTAAACTCATTACTTGCAAAGTTGAAGGTGGAAGGCCATCAAAATAAAATAAGAATCATGACTGTAGATCGACTGCACACCAATACGCAGACATTTTAGAAATAGGGGATTGCCAAGTCGTTCATCAATATGTTTATATGGAAGCATTGATCAATAATGAAGAAAACAGCTCGTCAGAAATAAGAACATACAATATAAGTAAGAGCACTATGTATAGTTTTCGTAAGACTTGGGCAGAGAGCAATATAACGCTAAATACAAAAAAATTATAAACACGTAGTCCTATATGGTGTCGAGACCTGGACACTAGACGTACTAGACGGGAAGAAGATTGACTCTGAAATGTGTTGCTGGAGGAGGGTATTAAGAGCCTCGAGGACTGCTAAAACAATTAATGCGTTCATATTGCAAGAAATAACTAAACCTCAACGTGTTGAGGACTGTAATTATTTAGTCGGTGCTCGCCCAACGTTGGAGGAAGACGACCCTGCGACTCATTGCATCCGGTCGTTATAAAAACATTAAATAAAGCAGCGAGAAGCGAAAAAGGCAACAAACAAGTGTTTAAGAGTCCAGTGAACACAATTTACGTGGTGTACATGTAAGTACACCAATTGTGTCAGATTCAAAATGTCTAGTTTGGGAGCGACTACGTCCGTGTAGTAATTTTATACGCTGCACGTCATTCCACTCGCTACTTCGAGTCTCAGCAGGTAATCTAGTATCTATAAGGTGCGTTTGCAGTGATCGCTATTGCCATTTGCGTTCAGCTACGAAAAACTGTTCCAAGTGAGCAAGAATGTGCTTAGATGTAAAAAACGCGTCCGATTTGGATATATGCTAATATCAGTGTCGACGTTAATCCACGACCGTGCTAGCGTCATTTTGATACGTTTTTATGGATCATGTATGTGTTTATACGTACATGCGAGCAATCCTAACTATCTCGCAACTAGGTTTTACTAGGATCTAATTCTAGTTTTCTGTGATTTTTTAATTTGAGTTATTATTTTTACGCTTTTATATGTGTATTAAAGTCGATAGATTGTGTAAACAAATTTAATTGTCTTGTGCATTGTTTGAAGTGTCTTTCAGCACGAGATCACTACATAGGATACCACCTTTCTGTCTTTTAACAAATATTCACACTTCGCAACCATGACTGTGGTATTTTAGAATTTTACGTTTTCTAAGCTAGCAAACCATTTAAACAGGGTAAATATTTATTCAAATATTAAAGAGTATAAAACGTCTTGTTCAAATTTAAAAGTTCTACGTGAATGCTTGACCTCAAGTGCTGCTCTGCTAGTCTGTAAGTAAAATGTCTACACGTTCACACAAATTAAGGGGATCCTATCGCCAGTAAAAACTGTTTAACCTGGCTTGTAATGTTAAATACTATAACATTACTAGCTTGGTAAGAGGGTTTTTACTGGCGAATAGGATATGACTGGCGAGCCGCAGGCGAGCCAGTCACCTTCTTGAGCCAGTAAAATCTGTTACCTTGCGTGTATTGTTGAATATTTTATTTGTTCCTCACTTGTAAATAACTAGAAATTTACCATTTATTCAAAATGTCAAACTGACGAGCAACTAAATTCATCAATATGACACATACTAAGGAAGACAACTCTGGCGTTACACGCTATCATTTATCTATGAGCACGCTTGTAAAACTGACAGTTAACTTGTAAAGATTTTAGTTAGTAACTTGCTAAAATAAACTTTCTTGATTAATACAGTGACTTGATAAATTGATGTTTACAAGTGAGGAACATATAAAATAAGTTAATAGTTTTTAAAACTAATTTGAATGATTTCGGTTGATTAAAGAATTATTCCATAGAACGTTGCCTCAAATACTTATCAAATTTACACTAAGAAGAAACTTTGTAATTTGTTACTTACTTTTAGTGTAATTATTTTGATTAAAGCAGGAATTCAGTCTGCGTTGAGTTTAATCCATTATAAAAATATACTATCGTTGATTTTATATTCTTAGTTTAATGTTTGTTCCGGGCAAAAAGCGATGTATTTGTTGATGTAGTCATTTGGCGTAATTTTTGAATGGTCAGCGCCGTCGTTTTGACTTTTACCCGCCTTTGTCGCGGCGAGCCTGCTTTCTTTAGAGTCCCTGTATATCTTATATTATAAGAGCTGATGTCGGTCGCCGGCCGACCGACCGAAAGCAAGTGGCGCGCAGCATGAACGCGCAGCATGAACGCGCACAAGTGGGGACGCAGCAAGCATTTGTATTGTTAACGCTGGCAGGGCCGGACGTCGGCTGGCTTCCAGCTTAAGCAGCATTTTTATTGTTAACCATTTCTTTACGCTGGCAGGGCCAGACATAGGCTGGCCAACGCGTTCTAGTAGTTATATAAGAGTCGGGCAAACACAAATGTCAGGCGCCACTAGTGTTCCAAAGATAAATGATGGCGTTCAAGGCCGGAGTTGTCTAGAGTCCCTTACTATATACAGGGACTCTAGTTTTCTTGTCTTCACAAATCATTGGCGATTTTCTGGCATTTGATGCCGATGTTTGCTAACGTTTAGTTGCTGTCTTTTGTCAGCCCCATTTTGATTACGCACGTAGCCAATATTCCATACGGAAGTGTTTCGTTTTGTACCATCCATGTCTCGTAAAAAGATATTTTGGCGTGGACTTTTCTTAGCGCCAAGAGCTAGTAATATTCTCTACGGGCTATGACGCTGTTGTTGTCACCAGGAAGTAGAATTCTGTCCAGGGAGTACTGTATTCCAGGTAGCTATATTCTTGATTTTATTAATTTAATTGCTGTGTCGGATATTATGTGAGAATTTGACTTTGTTCTTGTACATTGCCCCATAAAAGTTTAAGTTGCTGTAGTAGTGTTATTCACTTTTATGTAATTTGTCAATATAATGTAATTATTATTGCACACGCATTTGACAGTTACATTGTAGATAAAATGTTTAATGGGTACATCCGACGTACTAAACGTTTGTATCTATGCGCCATATTATTGAATATTATACATTTAACAATAATTATGTGTGCACGACACTGGCTCGATTAAGATATTGCAAATCAGATTATGATGATTCACAAGCTTTGAGTTTATAATTTCTCGCTTCTATCTGATCACATTTATTGTATAATAAGGAATTGGCCTCTTTTGTATCGAGAGATCCAAAAAAAACTGTTCCTCAGGGGGCTGTGAAAATTCAACGTATGAATAATATGTTGGTGACACTGTAAGTCTACGTCAAATTCGAGGTTATCAGGTTAGGTTTTCCGTCAGTTATGACACAAAATGACGCAAAACCTAACCTACTAACCTCGAATTTGACATTGACGTACAGTGTCACCAACATATTATTCATATGTTGAATTTCCACAGCCCGCTGAGGAACAGTTTTTTTTTTTTTGGATCTCTCGATTAATAAACGAATTTAACCTTTGTTAAAGAACCGCAAGCCGTTTTGTCACCATAGTTTGATTTTGGTTTCAAATTAGGTAGGTATCATGTTTAAACATGACTTCAGTGTTGTATTTGTAATATTTAGGAGACAATCGGTGTGCAACAAATCTCATGAAAAATCTTCTTGTAAAATATAATTTTTTCAAGCTTTGTTATAGTTTTTTTTATAATTGTGTGTTTTTTATGCACTGATTCAGTTCTTACACTAAAAATATAAGCCACCGATGCTAAGAATATTGTAACTACGGTATTAAAGGATACGATTTTAATTGTCGATTTTGTTTGTTTTCGGCAACTTCTGGAACTTCATAAATCTGTTTTTTGTGTTTTTTTATGACGTACTTCAAAACCGAGGTGGCTCAAAACCGTTAAAAGCAGATCCTAGAATTTATTGGTTTGGTGACATCCAGGGCCAAATAAATGTCTGCAGGTGCGATAAGACGTGCGTGTTCAAAAATAAGCACCGCCGTGTATCTGTAATACTCGAAGATTTATGCGCCTAAGCCCGCAGTAAGTTTATGATAATGCGCCCCCAGAACTGCCACGATTGCGTGATCTCGTCATTTGCCTCGGCTAAGCGATAAATTGGCGGCCCCGCGGGCGCGACAGCGTTGTTAAACTACTATTTTTTAGGCTAATCCCGCGCAACCCTTTAAAGTCGTCGCGGCCGTACGAATTATCCGCCCCGCAGGATTAGCCCGGAAGCCATCTTTTACAGCAATCACCGGTGTACAAACTCGACTAATCGAATCGCTTCACACTCCAATAACTCACGTTCGATCTTTAACTCCGCTTTGAGATTCTGCCGATGCGTCTTACTGGCTCGGAAGAATCGGTTTAATTTCAGCCGAATTTTGCGCCCCGTTACCTTTTATCTCCTGCGTGGTCTCGATCGGCTGCTGGGCGCCGTCTTCGTCGGGTGGATCTTGCAGCAGCTTCAGTGTTACGTTCAGGGGGCGCAGGCTCGTCGGCCCGTGCAGCGTCACCAGCACTGCCGTTGTCTTCCCCGGAACCGCTAGTTCCGGTGCCACTACCGAAAATCCCCTGAAAAAAGGCACAGTTGAAAACTAGCTATCGACAGAATAGGTAACAAGTGACAGCCGACGTGAGGTGGTTAGCAATTTCTGAAATTCGATACACTGAACGGATAAGTTGTATTAAGGTGTAATGGCTTAGAAATAATAATCCTCTATTGGTTAGTATTCCCGTCTGGGATCATACTAGAGAAACCTTTTTAGTTCGGATTAAAACTATTCCTTTATGGGGACCGTTTAGCAGCCTTAGAGGCAAGTATCTGGCAATAGGTAGAAGTATGTGTCTTCATAATTACTTCTGACTGCAAAAATAATAAGAACAAGCAAAAGTTGTTTAAATATTGAATATGTATAACTCAATAATACTATATGAGACACATGACTCCAAATGTTCACTGTAAGCATATAAAGTTAGTTATTTAAAACAGCTCTGCAGTGATTAAACAAAGCATGGATCCTTAAAATTAAGGTGAGTATAATCTCACATGCAGAACATCGTTACGCGCATAGGACAGTTTACTATTACGTAAAAGCCAAAAGAGGTGAGGGCAAATAGAATAGATTTAGTATAATGCATTTTCAGAGATTTTCTCTCAGATTATTAGGTGCACTCGAGCAGGGAAAATGTGTCACGAAGAGCTGTACTAGTGCTTCCGTAGCTTCATGAGGAAATGATCAATTTGACCGGTATTCGAAGAATTATTTGAGGAATAACTTAAGGGCAACAACGTGCAAGGTGCATGAAATAACTTCATACATCAGACTCATACGACGCAAAAGGTTAGTTGCCGTGACACCCTTGTTCAATTAGTTTGATCACAGCAGGATCCCCATACCATCACATAAATGCTGAACCCGATTTTTGGGCGTGTAACAAAAGCACCTCAAAAGTGCGCCTTAAGGCACGAAGTACAAAAAGTAAAACTGGCAATAACTAACTATAAACTAACTATTTTCAAAATGGACAATTATTGTAAATCGAAAATTATCGAAATGAATGAGGAAGAATAATCAAAACGCTGAAGATTTTAATGAAATCATAGGCAACTTAGCATAAGCGATAACTGTATAACTTTGCACACATTATGTAAAAACAAAATAACATAAAGTTTGAAATCATTTCCAAGGCACAAATACTAAAAATCACCAACTCAAATTTACGTCAAAGAGAACGATACTACAGAGAATAACTATACAAAATGCTGCATTAAGCTTGGGTACTAAAACTAGTCTTTGTTACTAGATGAAAAAGCCACTAGACCTACACTACTGTATACCCCAACGAATGATATTATCCCTACTATAATTCAGTTCAATCCCCAATTACAATCGCAAGGCCAAAATATCCAATACCCGTGACAAGAGCACTAAAATCCCAAAAACGTAGTATAACATGTAAAGCAAATTCCAAACCAACCCATAGGACAAGGGCAAATTCCGGCCAGAAAATAGGAAACTCCAGAAAACAAATGGATAAAAGATAAGGATAAAATCAATAAAAAATGCGGATAGATGTTCATCTCACAAGAAAAAGTGGCCTACCCTATAATGTCCAACCAACGCAACTACTTAAGATAAAGTACTCTAATTTAGCAGAGACTAAGCTCCTAATTCTGAAGGAAAGTTTTAAATGTAACACAGAATTACACTATTCCGTTCGTAAGTACAGTAACACAGGCACATTTAATTAATGCAGTAACAATTGTGGCAGGCAAATTATAATAATTTTAAAAGTATTCTATGTTTTTGATGAATAGAGTTAGAAAAACACGAGTGCGACATTTGTATTGCCGAAAATACGAGAAATTTGACAAAGGCTTGCTACACGAGGAACAATCATATAATATTCACTTATACTACTATGAGTAGTCAAAGTTATGTCGACTATTTTTGGGATGGTGTCACGAATGTGCATTGCGCTTTGGTACGAATCCCAAGCGCAATGGACATGAGTAGTGATACCACCGCAAAAATAATCTACTTAATTTTGACTAAGAATGGTATTCGAGAGACTATTCAACACTATAATATATAAGCCAATCACATTGCAGACATTTGCTTTTTTCAACCAATAACAGCAGTATATCACTGACTATTCAATTCACCTGTCATCTGTCAAAAAGTGACCAATGAGAATCCAGAATTGTGACGTTTCTTAACTGATCAAAAAAATATCAGTGGATATATCTTCCTAGAAGGTATTCAAGTGACTATTTTAAACAAATGTCATTTTTATTAGAAAAAGTCAATATTAGTGTTCTGTTACTATAGAAATTGCGTAGTTTGTTGCTAGATTTACTAAAAATTAATTTGAAAAAGTAGTTTGGTTCATTAAATAGTCCCTCGAATACCATTCTTAGTCAAAGTTAAGTAGATTATTTTTGCGGTGGTATCACTACTCATGTCCATTGCGCTTGGGATTAGGACTCGTGCTAGCGCACTCGTCCTAATCGTACCAAAGCGCAATGGACATTCGTGACACCACCACAAAAATAGTCGACATAACTTTGACTACTCATAGTATTTTTTTTTTTTTTTTTTTTTTTATTTGGTGATGTCGCATCGACCACTTATGGGTCATTAGCGAATTTGTACAGTTTTATTTACAATTTATTATATACATTTATGTATTTTAGGAAAGTTACAGTTCGTTGTAGGTTTTCGAGGTTTCCACCAAGTGCTTCCACCACATTGTTAGGGATATTATATCTTGTTCGTTGTTGTGCGTATTTTGGACAATTTATAATGATATGTTTGATGGTATCCGGAAGTTGACATACATCACATGTAGGTTGTGGTTCTTTTGTAAGGAGGTAACTATGGGTGTATCTTGTATGACCTATTCGGATCCGTGTGGCTGTAACCTGTGTTTTTCTGTCCTCGGGTAGTATCAGAGTGTGATTTATGTTAGGCATAATTTCCTTGAGCTTTGTTGCGCTCTGATCCCATTCGTTTTGCCAGATTTGGTGCACTTTTTGTTTGATGTAATTTTTAACATCAGTACTTATGCAAACATCAGGTGCAGGAATTGGCTCTGATGTTGTAGTGGCTTCGCGCGCTGCTTTATCCGCCTTTTCATTGCCTAAAATACCTACATGGGATGGTATATAGACAAATGTGATTTCATTTCCCTGTGAATCTAGCTGGGATAACTGGTCTTTTATTTCTTGAGCTATTGGATTTGTAGGGTAGTATTGTTGTAGGGTTTGTAATGAACTCAACGAGTCTGTACAAATGACGTATGATGATCCTGGGTGATTTGTAGTATACACCAAGGCTTGTAATATTGCATATAGCTCTCCAGTGTAGATGCTGCATATTTCAGGTAGGCGATAGCGGTACTCTTGATTGGGAGTTATCACTGCAGCTCCAACTTTTACACCGGATTTTGATGCATCAGTATATAGAAACGTTGAACTTATATACTGTTCTTGGAGTTGGTAGAAGGCCTTGCGTATGATTAAGGGGTGGGTTTTGTTTTTGTGAAGTTCGGTGAGGGTATAGTTTATATTTGGAATTTTTATAGTCCATGGTGAATTGTTTATGTTTTGGAGAGGGAGAACAGTAGGATATTTATATTTGATTTCAGTGAGATAAGTATTTATTCGCTCATAAAATGGCAGTTGTATATTTGTCTGCGATTTGAATATTGTACTGTAACGGCGTGTAAAAGTACTTTTATATGCTGGATTTTTAATGTTTGCTAAAACGGTGGTTGCATAAGAGAGTGATAGTAATTTAGTTCGTAAGTCTAGTGGCAATTCTTGTGTCAGACCATAGAGACTCTTTATCGGGCTTGTCCGATATGCCCCAGTAATGACTCTCAATGCAGAATTTTGAATTTTTTCTATTATTTTGCGGTAGGTCTTCCTGCAACCTGAATATGCGACTAACCCATAATCAATTTTGGATCTGATCAAGCTTCTGTAGATATGTAGGAGTTTATTTGTATCGGCTCCCCATTGATGTTTAGCCAAGGTTTTAAGTAATCCTAATCCTTTTGTGCAAGAGAGTTTTAGATGATTTAAGTAGGTTTTCCAATTTAAATTTTTATCAAATATTACTCCTAAAAATCTGATACTGTCTACATATTGTAAGTTTTCTCCATTTAACTTTATGTCTGGTTTAACATTTGGAGATTGTTTCGAAAACAGTATGCATTTCGTTTTTTCAGCTGAAAATTTAAATCCGGTGGCTTTCGACCAGCTTTCTATTTTTGTTATAGAGTTTTGTAGCAATTTTTGGATAGAGCTTACATTTTTACCTTTTACATATATTGCTAGGTCATCTGCAAATAAACTCACTTTGACTGGAAGTGTGATTTCTTTAGTAATATCATTTATTGCTAGCAAAAACAAGGTCGTACTAATAATTGATCCTTGTGGTGTTCCATTCTGCAAAATCCTTTTGCTTGACATTACACTATTTGCTTTAATGCGAAAAGTTCTATTTTGCAAAAAATTTTGGATATAGGTCAATATATTGCCATGAAAACCCAGAGATGATAATTTTGTTATTATTCCATGTCGCCAAGTCATATCAAATGCCTTTTCAATGTCAAAGAATACCCCAATAAGTTTTTGATTATTTGCGAAGGCTTCCCGTATCTCTGTTTCTAGATTAATTATATTGTCATTGGTTGATCGAGCTTTACGGAATCCACTTTGCACTGCGTTTAATAAGTCGTTTTTCTCCAGTGTCCACATCAGTCTTCGATTTACGATCTTCTCTAGTAATTTGCACATAGTACATGTTAAAGAAATTGGCCTATACGATGTTATTTGATCTTGAGGTTTGTGTGGTTTAATAACTGGAATTATTATGGCTTCAGACCAACTTTGAGGATATTTGTGCTTGTTCCAAATTTGGTTATAGATGTTTAACAGGAAATTCCTGGCAGCAATTGGTAGGTTTTGGATAAATATATATGGAATATTGTCTGGACCAGGGCTAGTATTTTTGCAGTTTTTCATTGCATCATTTAATTCTGTTTCATTTATGGGAAGATTTATGTCTTGCCATTTTAGTGCAGAAGAAGTTATCTGTTCACTTTCTTTCTCTTCTTTATACAGTCTAAATTCATTTGCATAGTTCTCATTGCTGGATTGCCTCTCGTAATAATCTGCCAGTATCTCCACTATTTCGGATTTTGATTTGATGATATCATTTTCATAACTTAGAAGTGCAATTTGTTGAGATTTATTAATTCCTTTTATTTTCCTAACTTTGTCCCAGACTTCACTCATAGGAGTTGAGCTGTTTATGGAAGAAGTGTATTTTGCCCACGATTCTTTTTTACTTTGTTTAATAACAAATCTAGCTTTAGCTCTAAGTTTTTTAAAATTTAGTAAGTTTTCTAAGGTATTACACCTTTTTAACTTATTAAAAGCTTGTTTACTTGCTCTTATTGCTTGTTGGCACTCTTTATTCCACCAGGGTACTGGTATGTGCTTTTTTGGTGGTAATTTTTTTGGAATAGAACAATTTGCTGCAGCAATCATGGTCGAGGTTAAATGTTCTACCATGTTATCTACATCTTGGCTTTCTTGTATGTTTGTGTTCAAATGTTGTTCTATCTCATAGGTATACCGCTCCCAGTTTGCAGTGCAAAGATTCCAAGTAGTATATTGATTTGGTTCTACTATTTCAGCTTCTAATGTATTTTCAATTTTAATGGGATAATGATCGCTTCCATGAAGTTGCGGGAAAGTTTTCCAGGTCATCCGTGGAGCTAGAACAGTATCGCATAAACTTAGATCTATAGCCGAAAACTTTGCATTATAAGAGTTAAATCTAGTTTTTTTGCCTGTGTTTAATAGTATTAGATTTGAGTCGTCTAGTATATCATTGATAATTTTGCCTCTAGGATCAGTATATTCAGATCCCCAGATTACATTATATGCATTAAAGTCTCCCAGTAACAAGCACGGAGAGGGCAATTGTTGTATGAGTCCCTTCAATTTTGCAAAAGTTATGTCGTCTCTGCGTGATAGATATATATTACAAACAGTAATTTTAAAAGACAGCTGCACAGACACTGCTACTGCTTCCAGATCAGTGGTAAGGGAAATTGCAGTTGAATTATATTTGCTGCTTACATATGTGGCAACTCCACCACTTGTTTTTCCCGCTACGGTTCTGTTTTTGTGGTAAACGTTGTATTTATTAATTGTACATACCTTATCGTCATTAAAATTTGTTTCTTGTAAGCATATTATTGTTGGCATTTCTGTCGACATTAAAATATTTAATTCTTCTAAATGGGAATAAAACCCATTAATATTCCACTGTAGTATGAATATGACGAATAAAATGTAAAATAGTATAAACTGATATGGAATGTTGTTACAAATTTTCTCTTAGTATGTAGAACAAGTTGAGCCATCGGATTCTACTAAAGACTCATCATCGTTACCTTTAGTGCCTGTTAGTTTCTTGATAATCCTTGTAAATCTACTTTTTGTAGCTCTGGTCTGTAGGTGAGGGTATAGATTTCTTAGCATAAGTACAAGTCCTTCTATGTTGTCCGTATAGTTGTGGGCTATGCTTGCAATATCTTTAACTCCGACAGTATTTTCAAGAAAGTCCAAGAGGCAATCGTAGTCTAAGATAAATTTATTTTCTGGATCCATTATTATTTGTTTGACGGGTTCAAGTTGTTCCTGTATTGAATTTGTCAAGACTTCTGTAGACTTATCTGCTTGCTTGTTTGAACTTGAAGGTCGAGTGTCTACAGTATTAGAATTTTTAACTTTTTTGACAAGTTTTCTAGAGGGCTTTAAGAAGTTTTGATCATCAACGTTTGTCTGCACTATCGCGTTATTAGGCACCGAAATGTCTTCTGAATCGATGAGATCTAAAATTATTGAATCTGCAGTTGAGCCTTGGGTTAGTGATGCCTGTCTTCTAATCCCTTTGTTCTGTGTAGTGACTTCTTCCACAATTTGATCGTTTCCAATATTTTCACTATCTAGAAGATCTTCAGAAGAGAAATCGTTATTGGTACTAGGACAGTGTGTTGCTAAGTGACCTGGTTTTTTACATGTAAAACATACCATTGCATTGGTTGTAGCAAATATTCTATATGCGTTTTCTTCATAATGTATGAGCATGGTCTCTGGAATATTTATTGTTTTTTCATCTACAAAAACTTGTCGTCGAAAGCTTAAAATATGCGTATAACCCTCCTCGATTAGACCTGCACGTAAAAATGACATCGGTGAAACTATTTTAATTCCTCTGCTTAAAAAAGCTTGTTCAATGACAGAATGTGGTATGGTGGGTGAAACATTGGAAAGAACAACTCGGATTGCAGGATTTATTAATCGGCGTATAGGTGTTTCAGTGTTGTTTATTTTTAGACAGCTGTGCTTATTGATGACCTCGTCTACTACAGATTTGTTTGCGAAATATACACAAAAGCGATTATTTGCAATTTTGGATGCAAATCGTATATAATTAGGGTTTACAATCTTACCTAGGGCTTTGACATAATCTTTGTGTGTTACACCCTCTATGGTGTCGATAACGATTGCTTGATCCTTTTTTGGGAACATGGAAGTGTTAGATTGTGCAATAGACGCAAATGTATTATTTTTATTTGTAAGGGATTCGTTGGTAAGGGATAAACGGGAACTCCTGTACTCAGGAGCATCCGGATTAGGATTTTGCATATTGTGAAGGCAAGGAGGAGATAGTTGGAGCCCGGAAAGGCCAACCACCGCTAATCACCCCGACACACTCTCGAAAAAGTTCGCACTCAAGCCCGGCAAAATGATAATGCACCATACAGCTAGAACGTCCGTCGCGGTCAACGGTCGAAAAGCCTACTCATAGTATTATAAGTGAATATTAGGCACCATGCAAAATATTCACAAAACAATGTACGTACTCAAAAAATAAATAGCCTTGTTGCGAAGTATCACTTAGCAACGATGTTCTGTCCTTAGTGATATCGCTAGGTTACGTAACACTAAACCCCAACAAACTGTGTGGCTTATTTTAAAAAATTTAAAATGCTGTGTTTTGGAACTATTCCGCTGAATTTAATTGAGAATGAATAATTATATTAATTGTTGAATTATTTTTCAATAAAGTTAATCGTTATATATTAATATTGTTAAATAGTCGTCCCAAATACCACTCGAAGTGGATATATATTTTTTTAAATATTTTGCCATTTCCATAGAAATTATTGCTAATTTCACTCAACAAAATCACATTTAAATGTCACTCGCCTTCGGCTCGTGACATTTTTGATATGATTTTGTATCGTGAAATTTAAACGCAATAATTTACATGGAAACGACAAAATATTTGTCAAAAATATATCCACTGCTTGTGGTATTACCCTTGACTATTTAATGAACCAAACTACTTTTTCAAATTAGTTTTCAGTAAATCTAGCAACAAACTACCCAATTTCTATAGTAACAGAACACTAATATTGACTTTTTCTAATAAAATAACATTTGATGAAAATAGTCAAGGGTAATACCACAAAAGGTGAAAATTTTTTGAGAATTTTTTTTTGTTCACATAGAAATTATTGCGTTTAAATTTCTCGAAACCAAAACTGCGTTAAAAATTCCGCGAGACCGCAGGTCGAGTGGAATTTGAGCAGTTTTTGTTGAGAGAAATTTGCAATAATTTGCATGTTGACGAAAAAAAATCTCTTAAAAAAATTTTCCTTGAGTGGTATTTGGAAAGATTATTCAACAATATCGGTAGATGACTTTTACCGTGGTCGACAGCAGATATTTTTAACGTTTTACACTATTAATTCAATACTGGAGGTTTCAACACAATTATTATGAGTTTTAAAACGACGCTGATTTGCAAACTTTTACTTTGACGTTTTGGTGAAATGTCAGTCAAAGGCTACTCACTAAATTGAAATCATTGAAACCAATCGGGCTCGCGTGAAAACACTGTGACATTAGGTGTTTTCAATGACAGTCAATTTTGATTGGCCATTTCTGACAAATCGAACAATTTTCATTGGTTCGTTCATTATAGTGTTGAATAATCACTTGAATACCTTCTAGGAAGATATATCCACTGCTATTTTTTTGATTGGTCAAGAAACGTCAGAATTCTGGATTTTCATTGGTCACTTTTTGACAGATGACAGGTGAATTGAATAGTCAACAATATTTTACAAAATCGTCACAATGTGATTAAGGAATTGTTTTGTTGTGTAGTAGAATAGCTATGTTCTGAGCAGGATAGGATGGATTGTCTGGGAGCGCCACTGGTTTGTACTATCTCGAACCAGAGCTACAGATGTTGGTATAAATTCCTAAACCACATAATTATTTCTCATAAAGATATAAATACAAATTATAAATTGCTGCAGCTCAATGTTTATTTACATTATAACGTATATCTGTAGTCAGCTAAAAAAAAACATACGCACCCTCATGTAAACTCAAATAAAATTGTAAGAGGTCTAAGCCCATAATTTTATATATTATAATGTAGGTACTTGTAATGATGCCATTTCAATTTAAGTTTTCATTTTGTTGTAATCGCAGTAAATGCGATGCTGATTTAATTCTAAGTTCTATATTAATTTTAGTAGTTGCAAATGTAGATTGGTTTATGTATGTACATAGCTCTGTTGGTAAAAATGAATTATAATCAACTAAATAAAAAGAAAATCGTTTTATAATTTTCTTTCATTAATAGCACATATTTTCCAACCGCTAGTGCAATCGGAGCGATAGCGGGACAGCATAGCAAAAATTTGCATCTAGCAGGTTTATTACATTATACACCAAAAATTCGCGCGCTAGGCCTATGCATCTAAATGATTGCACACGTCATTTTGTCTAAGACTGGTAACAGGAGCTTCAAATGCTCCAGTACTCCGTCGCAATTAATATTATCTCGTTCAAGTCTTTGTTAAGGAAAGAGCTGAACGTGACAAAAATCGTCGAAACCAACAGCCACTATAAAAAAAATCTGGTGTGATACACGCACACAACTTCCTTTTACAGTGATCTTATAATTAGCCAAAAATTTTATTTTAAATTTTTAAGAATTTGTTAAAAATTTTCAAAAATTACAAATTCTGCAAAAACGGTACAAAATCGAGCGTTAGTTGAAGAGAAAAACTTTCTCTAGCATTTTAAGCAGAATTATAAAATGTAGAAGTATTCAATTGGAAAATCACCTATCTCACATCAATACACATTCAAAATGTAATAAAAATGTAAAGTTTGAAAAAAATCGTTAGAGCCGTTTTTGAAAAAATCGAAAACAACTGAAAAATCACAAGAATAAACACCTACTTCCGGATATGCGATTTTCTTCAAAATCTTGCTGTGGCATCTAAATAGTACACAGAATTTATATATGAAGTTTCAACGCCATACCTCTTTTGGTTTTCGAGATATTCTGTTCACAGACAGATACACAGCCAGACACACACACAGACAGACCAATGAAAAAAAAATATGTTTTTTGGGTTCAAGGGACTCTAAAACGTGAAGATCCGAAAACTGAAAACTCAATTTCAAATTTTTGGGGTGAATCCAATACCTACTTCCTTTATTGTAAAAGGAAGTAAAAAATTAAAGAAACTAGCATGATCAGCTAACTTAACAAGCACACAAAAAGCAAATCTGCCGTAGATTTCCAGTTCTTCTGAACAATCTGGGTGAAATCATAACCGCAAATCGTAAGTAGGGTATATGTTACAAGACCCAGCATACACGCAAGGTGTCACATTTACGCGTGCCACAAACAGTTCGATGACGAAGAAAAACACAAGTATCTGGAGATCTCCAATGCTAGATGATCGGCACCGATGGGGAAGTCACAAGGTTGTGGGGAAGCTGTCCAAAACTGCATGGTTGAATTGTGTGAGCTTTTGTCTAGGCTGAGATGTGCAATCGCACTAGAGAAAGAAGCATGGAACAGCCTCGAGAGTAAGCTAATTGCAAGCGTAGCTTGACAAAACCGATTACAGATCAGTTCTTTAAGTGCTCCACGTGGTGTAAACACAGACCAAAACGAAGAGTACCAAGCGGGGTAAAAAGAGGCTAGAGTTGAAAGGAGGCCACAGGTGAATTTTGCTTCTGAAATATTTTCTACTCCCTACAGAACAACACTAATTGCAGCTATTGCACATCCACCACTTAGATTCTGAGCTAAACTTTTCCAAATATCGGAGGATATTCATCCACAGTGGGCCTTCTGGAAATTTAACACAAGCACCATATGCAGTCCATCAATCGATTTGCCCACGAAATTACTCCTCCTATATACTGGCAATCTTTTCAGAATCGCAACGATCTTCCTAGGTCAAGGATATTCAAAAGTCACACAGAAATTTAAAAGGAGGTTAGGCAACCCCGCGGACACCTTTCCTACATCATAATAGTTTAAAGTACCTAAAACCTCAAGCCAGTACCTAAATATTAAATTAATTTGTACAAAATCTGCATGTAACAGGCTGCGTATTTGGAGCATGGAGAAAAAACAGAGAAGTTAGAAAAGAGAAAGATATACACATGATTAATTTGAACCATAAAATGCAATTGGTAGTTTACAATTTTTACTTCCTTTTACAATAAAGGAAGTATTGGATTCACCCCAAAAATTCGAAATTGAGTTTTCAAACAGATCTTCACGTTTTGGAGTCCCCTGATCCTAAGAAACATATTTTTTTTCATTGGTCTGTCTGTGTGTCCTTGTGTCTGTCTGTGTGTCTGTCTGTCTGTGTGTCTGTCTGTCAGTGAACAGAATATCTCAAAAACGGAAAGAGGTATGGCGTTGATACTTGATGTATAAGTTTTGTGGACTATGTAGATGAGACAGCAAGCTTTTGAAGAAAATCGCATAACCGGAAGTAGGTGTTTACTCTTGTAATTTTTCAGTTTTTTTCGGTTTTTTCAAAAACGGCTCTAATGATTACATTTTTAATGTGTATTGATGTGAGATAGGTGATTTGCCAGTTGAATACTTCTAAAATGGGTTTCTTTTGTTTTTTTTTCAATTTTTGTATTAACTCCTGTTTTAAATAGAACACCCGGTGTATTATTATATTTTTGAATTCAGCTTAAAATTATAGAGAAAATTTGTCTCTTAAACTAACACTCTATTTTGTACCGTTTATGTAAAATTTGTAATTTTTGAAAATGTTTGACAAATGCTTAAAAATTTGGAATCAAATTTTTGAATAATTATAAGATCACTGTAAAAGGAAGTTGTGTGCGTGTATCATACCAAATTTTTTGTTTTATAATATAAAGACTTTGTTTCTTACAGAATCAATCCGAATGAATTGTGACTGCGAACGAGTTTTCAACTATTATATTTTACAGTTGTATGAGTAAAAGATTGCATATCTCGAGGAAACATGAGGAAGAATAGCAGAGATGACGTACTTACGAATGCAGTGTCACACACAACAAGAGAGAAATATAACCAACATACAGAAGTAGAATGTCACAATACTCAAATGGAGGACGAGGGAATATGAGAACATCAGTTTTTAAAAATACATAGAAAATCATTTGACGATGGAACTTACGAATAATCTACAAGTTAGATAAGTAAATAACGTGCACCTATACACATTTTTCGGCCCAGTGGCTTACAAACTTTTTGGATAAAATAGCTATTTCTGCAACAAGTGCTAAAAGTTGACGTTTATGCACGAGACATGAAAATTATGAAACTCAGCCTTCGGCTCATGTCTCGTGCACAAACGACTTTTAGCACGCGTTGCATACAATATTTTATCTACGACCTTAATTTTACTCTTATTAATCCATAAATATCGATTTAACAAAGGTTTGCATCTACGACACTTCTAATTTATGTCATAATAAACAGTAGGCCATGCCGCGTGGGCGAATATTTGCGAATGACAGTAGTCAAGGTTAATTACGATATGTAATTATTAATACTCCACATCTGACTGTATTCATTACATAAAGCTTTAATTATTTCAAAAACACTTTACCTGTAACGCAAGAAGCAACTAGAATAACTTTACAACTTCACTTCCAGTTCGAAATTGTAGTTTTATAACCTCACTTCACTTTTAGCACATGGGCTAAAAGTAAACAGCTAATTTCTTTAACCACGGTAAGCTATAAAACGTCACTTTTAGTGAAAGAAGCTAGCGCTAAAAGGCCTACTTTTAGGGGTGGTCGTAGATAAAATATATTTCTGAATTGAGTCACTAGCACTCAAAATAGTAAATAATAATAATAATAAACAACGCCACCGGATAAAGATCTGAGAACAAATACACAAACGAATAATAATATAAATTTATTCGATACTGTACAACAACAATACCAGAATAGTAACAGAATTTCAAATTATTTTAACAGGTAGAATAATAAGGTAAGTATACAATGAGTCAAGAAAGTCTTGCACAAATTCATTTAAAATTCAGATATTTCATTATCGAAAAAATGCTCGAACATATCAATTAGTATTTTTAGTTGCGCATTTTTTAAAGTAAAAAGGTAGTATACAGGGTGTCCCAGGTAAGAGATATGACATCATGTAGGTTTTTTTAAATGGAACACCATCTATATTGTACCATTTTCGAATTCTACCAAAAATATGCTCGAATGTTAAGACTGGGTTACCCCTTTAAATACGTTAATTACTATAACATTACTAGCTTGGTAAGAGGGTTTTTACTGGCGAATAGAAGGATATAATTGGTGAGCCGCAGGCGAGCCAGTCACCTTCTTGAGCCAGTAAAACCTGTTACCTTGGGTGTATTGTTGAATATTTTATTTGTTCCTCGCTTGTAAATAATTAGGAATTTACCATTTATTCAAAATGTCAAACTGACAAGCAACTAAATTCATCAATATGACACATACTAAGGAAGACAACTCTGGCTTTGCACGCTATCATTTATCTATGAGCACGCTTGTAAAACTGACAGTTAACTTGTAAAGATTTTACAAGTTAGTAACTTGTTAAAATAAACTTTCTTTTGTTAATACAGTGACTTGGTAAATTGATGTTTACAAGTGAGGAACAAATAAAAACATTTATTTGCATAAATTCAATGTATCAACAAGGTCCTACCGTTGCTATAGAAAGTTAATACCAACTTGAGTTAATCATATATTTAATCGTACCTGAGAATAATGCCCAGCGCGTTTATGCAAATGAGAAGTAGGAGATCAAAAAGTAAAACTCCTTTGCCAATATGTAAACGCTAGGTAATATGTGTCGTTTTCTTAGTGTACACAACGTAGGTGAAATTTACATTTCAGTGGTAAGAGCATTAAAAAAATATATCTGTCCAATAATAAGAAGCATTCTATGAGAATGTTAGTAATAATTCCTAGATTGTGTTGGAATGATTGTCATAATAAAATTGTTTTTTTCTATAGCACATGTTAAAGTGTGCTTTTATCAACTCAAAACAAAAGGTCAAGTTTTACTTTAACAGCAAGGGTAGATAAAGTAGCACTTTAACATCAAGGATAGATAAAGTAATTTAATTTTCTAACTTTTCTTTAAATTAAATATGACAGCTTCGTATTATCGTAGCAACCCAATCTAGAACTGACATTTTGAAATGTGATTGACTGTCGTTATTTTCTTTTGAAATTGTTAAAGTTCTTGCTATAGAAAAAAATATTGTATTATACACGACGATAAAGTTATTTTTATCCACTCTTGAACCATTAACGTCTCGACTTCGTCTCGACGTTAAACGATTCACTCGTGGATAAAATTTAACTTTATCGTCTTGTATAATAAATTACTATTGTAAGTAGATATTTACGAATACTTTTTGTTTTATACATATAATCATAAAACTGCTACACCAATATTTTGAAGTCTAGTCATACAGCTATCCCATACCTACTAGTTAACGAAATTGTCCTTGAATAATAGAATAAATTTAACATCAGAATCTTCTCAAAGTTTGCTAGTAAGTTGTGTGAAATGTTACTAAGCATAATTACAAAGCAACAATAACACCACATGCTCTTTGCAGATTCGGACCTTTTTTAAGGATCAGCGCCGAACTTTTCATAAAACCGCAATACTAACTGTCCGCAAAACATTACTGCAAAAATTTTAAAAATAAATCTGTTGTTCGCATCAAAAGGATTTTCAGTACTAATATAATAAGGGCGAGACATACTTGCCGATAATTTTGCACACGCCAAGGGTCGAGTTGCAATGGAAACTGTCCCGAGGGTTGCCCGAGGGCAGTTTTCTAAGGGCAACCAGCACGATGGCTCTTGGCACGGGCAAAATTATATGTAAGTCTGTCGCCCGCGTTTATATTTTGAAGATTATTACACAAAACCCGTATACGAATTATGATTTAAAATTAATTTAATAATGCAAAAAAAAACTCAAATTGCTTGTTTCTTGCATTTCTATTTCTAATTATGAGACCATCCACGGGGTCGATAATCATCCTTAGGAAGCTTATCGCTTGGTAAGCAGCCCACGGGCGCTTATCAGCTAAGCAGTTCGGGATTGGTCAATTTTAAAAAAATGCATGGTTTTCATTAGCTGATGTCAGTCATGTGACAGTTGTGTGTAATAAATAATCAGCTACAGTTAATCAAGGGCAGTGATAATCATTCGCAATAATTTTGAGAAATAACAACTCGAAAATGCATTGCTAGAAATAACCCGCGGCGCAGCCAAGGGCTATTTCTTAAAGGCCCATGGTGAATTCGGAAAGATAAGTTCTTAATGTAATTAATAATAATAATTATGAACAAAGAGGAGCCACTCTTTCAATAATTGATTCGATATTTCATTATTTAGTTGTCATGGAATACCATTAAATTTTAATTAGGTTGTTTCCATGCCGATTGAAAATCGCCCTAGAGTTGTTTACACTTCAAGTTGGATACGATTTGTCAAATTGACACCCGTGATCGAAAATAATCAAATAGGAATGGTCTATAATATATGTCAGAACTTAGCATGAGAAATAAAACAGTATATCCTACGCTACAGCTATGTACCTTATTTATTCTATAGTTTGCTTTTATATAGGTACTTTTCTAAGAAATTAAGCAAAAGCGAAACGAAGGGCCTCTTCTGATGTGCATGCACGAGTTTTCAATTGTTTATTTTTTCAATTTCTGATGCTTGTTATTTAGAAGTTAAAGTCTGAATTGGACGGTTTTAAAATTCATGTTTACGATTGTTATTATAAATTGCTCATTTTGCAACAATAGCTGTACTGTCCAAATTTAATTTCGCAACTAAAATTTATAAAACAAGGTCTTCATCCAGGAATTAATTATGTGTAGGAATACTATAAGTACTTGGATATTATTGGCTTATATGTCGATAACTTGTACAATAATACAAGAGTGTCAGTTTGACAGTTTAAATAATCCGACGGCGAAGCGGGGAGGATTATTCTGCTCAAACTGGCACAATATGTTATTGTGTAGGAAGTTTGAGACCTCGTTAGTGCACTTTTCAAGTAAATATTAGCATTTCCGCATGCAGTATCCCACTTCCTGGATCGAGTAGCTCAGTGCACGCTGACGAGGATATTTGGGAAGGGCCGGTATCCTACCCATGACAAAATAATGATAATACCCATAGCACCGGTTAACAAGGGCGATGATGAACAAGGTGAAAAACAAGATAACGAATAGAAATAGGACGAATAGCATTTTGGAAGGTCCTTCGGATCATGGAATAACAAGAATTCAAAAATCACTAGGAAGGAATCAAAACCGTAGCTGAAAAAACAACTGTTGGTGTTAGAAAAAATAACTTAAATAAATCAAATAATTAACATAACATAAGGAGCAAAGTTTGTTGAAAAATTATGAACATTTAAAAAGCCTACCTGCTGGAGTCCTTCACTAAGAACATGAAACATAAAAAATAAAACAGGTTAAAATTGTGAAGAAGCGCTTGTAAATGTACAACATAATTTAAAAAAAAATAGATACAGAAACAAGGATTACAAACACATAACTAATGTATCGTGTGTCCCAAAAGAAATTCATTTAGTGCAGGCCTTGGAAAGAAAGATAAAAAATCTAGTTATGTCTTAACTTAAGTCTGTAGCTGAATGTCAAGATTGTATTTTGTTTCTGAAAACATATGTCACTGTTACAGGTAATAGCTCACACTGCATTTAGTTTACTTGTATCAAGCAAAGAAGAAAGTAAGATAGCATTTACACAACAACGAGTGTGTTGATCATAATAGTCAATAGTTTTTTTTTTATTAACTGTTTTCTATATTTTGTGGGGACAATTTGCTGCATGTTTGCCCTTTTCCGCCTCTGCGCCCATTTTTGGCTTTGATTTTAATCCTTTTCTCAGTTTAGCCACGCCTAAATTAAAAGTTCGGCGAGGGCTCAAAATTTTACTCCATACGATCTTTTTTTCCACCTGTTGAAACACTAACGTTACGTAGTTTATTTTAAGACCTTCGTATCAATTCTCCGTACGCTTGTTTTATAAAGTGGACTTTGATCTCGCACGCTGCCTGGATGTTGCAATCTGTCTTATGCGGTCTTACCGCATTTTAAGAATTTCGCTGTTGGCTGATGGTCCAAAACTTTCCCGAAGCGTCATGCAGAACTGCTGACTAACCTTTTATCAGTGCGACGTTTTTCGCATGGTCCCCATAAGATAAAGAGAGCAAGCAGCTAAGTCACCCATGTGTTGACTCATTTCGTTCCCGCAATTTAGGCCAAAGCATCATTCAGCGGCGGCCCTCGAGATCGTTCAGAAGAGTTGTCGGTATGTCAACGGGGCGCGATGCGCGCAGCGTTAACAAAATAAATGTCGAAATTAGTAAAACTACATCGTTAGCTGTCGTCAAGCCCCTGCGTCAAATATCGTGAAATGTTTAGCCAAGTGTTTCTTCTGTATCGTGGAGCAGGGTATCTCCAATTACGCTGATAGCGGATTTTAAGTGAAGAACCTCGTTTATGTGCTAAATCATCATGGCAGTGAAGTCACGAATTGCCGTACCAAATTTACCTATCGTAAGGTGCTTCACTATTCGCGCCCCGGGGATTTAATGTCGTCACACCTGCTTGAATACTGCTCTTATGCAGTTTCTCTGTCGTTCTTTTTGTGGCATATTTGAGGTGCGACCCGCAGCTGGAATTGGACAGCAATACGTAACGTCTGAAATCCCTCACTCAAGGTATTTTTTAACCCATAGCTGTACAGTGTAGTGCTTTTTAAAAGTGTTGTCGTGGAAAATTGTGCCATTGGTTGATTTAAATCGTGAGATGTTGAACAATACCGTCAAGTTTTACCTCCTATATGTTGTTTTGCATTGTAATTTCAAGTAAACATGGTCGTTGCGTCACTATTTGAGTGATTTTTGATAATTTTGACCATGTAATGTAGTTTCTTTGTGCAGAATTTAATGTCATTCGTGTTTGGAATGTATTCATGTCGTTTGATTATTATTTTACCGCTGTGTTTAGTTTAAACGCCGCCATTTAACCTGACTAACGTCTTTCGCATATATTTTTTGCCCTAACCAGTAAAAAAATTTTCATGTTTATTGTCTTTTCACATATTTTTCTATTTTAATGGAGTTTATTGTTAATTACTTATGTTTTTCATTGGCCTTGTTTATTTGTGTTTTGTTTCAACGTACAGGAATTTAAACGATTGTAAGCAAGTGTAACGAAAGGTAAGTTCAATTCAGCAGTTGCAGTCAACGGCTCAAGATGTGCCAAGCCAGAAGTAGAAAGGTGGAGCACTTACTTCCACTTTCAGAGTGCGTTCATCTGCGTTGCTAATTTTGTTTTTCGCGATTCAGTCCGAATGGGGTGGCGCTTTAATATTTAATATCTTTTATCTCGTTTAATGGAATTGTCGCTATAATCCTAAGGTAGTAAAGAACCCGATCCTTCTCGCTGAGCATCGCTAAAGCCGGACCCTTGTGTTACAGCCCATCGTAACGGGTATTGGGGCTGCGACTTTGGTAAAATTTACCGATTGTATCGTTAAGAGTGTTTATATTGGAACCACTTGTTTTGTTTGTCGTGTAGAACCATGTTGTGGCTGTAACAAACTGGCAGCCTAAAGTGGTGCATTGTTTTTGTTGTTAGAGATCAGTTTTTGGCTGTAACAATTTTACTAGAATACTTTAAGATCAAGATGTAATTTAGTTATCTCTGACTTTTGGTAGTTCATCTGCTTCAATGGGTATGTCTCAAGTCATGGCAAAATTCAATTTGATCATGTCATTCTGCAAATGAGTTTTTTAAAACATACAATATATAAACGAAGTAGTTCAACACAGGAAAGAAATAACAGAGAAAGTAAGCGATACACGCGAAACTAGCTCAGCAAGAATATATTATTAATAATAATAAAGATAATATTTAAAAAATTCAAAACAGTACATTTCCCGGATTGGATGTTTTTAACAAAATGCTGAAGTACGGGGACTGAATGAAGAAGCCGTTTCACAGAAATAGAAAAATAGTGTTACAGTAACCATACTGAAAAAATAATACAAAGAAATAATCGACATATTAGCGAACCATTAGACTTTTAGGCACACCGCTACTAAAAAAATATTGATTAATATAAAACTCTTGTAATTTAATTCACCAGTGTATATATGCCTCATTACTATACTGTTAAACAAAATTAATTCTAATCAAATAATAGGGGTCATAAAAGGCATAATTGTAATTTAAGTCACCAGTGTACATATGTCTCATTACTATAATAATAGCAAAATGTATTTCTAATCAAATAATAGGGAGCATAAACGACAATAACTAAACAAGATTAAACATTAATAAGGGGTTAAGGACAACAAGGGGACTGTTGGAGTCCACTGCTTTTTAATTTGATAATTGACTGTGTAATATCTAAAGCGAAAGTGGATACCGGAAGAGAAGGAAAGAAATAAAAATAGTCGGATGCACTGATTACGGAACCTATATGATAATCTAAATATTATATAGGAACTCTAATGCTGATTATATGGCGCTCGACTTTTTGTGGCCGTTGGAGTCTGTGGGGATCGAACCCACATATTGTGAAGAAATACCAGAGATTTTACGTCTGAGCTAGCACTATTGCTTTGCCCTTTCAAGTACAGCGACATAAATATTGCCAAGGGAAAACCAGAAAGTTAACGCATAGAGCAGGTGATTTTTTTGGGCGTTACGCAGTCGCAACTATTTCAGTTCGAGATCTGTAATCAACCTGTTAGAATTTTAGAGATCGAGATCAAGAATTGGAAAAATATCGTCTCGTCTCATGGCAACACTAGCAATGGAACAACGTAAGCACTTAAGGATCGTATACTAAGTACAGAGGTAAGGCGACAATAAAAATAACATACATTATGTACCTTATATGAAAACTAACATGAAATTAAGGAACTGGGCTGGTTATCCTGCCAGATTTCGATGGCTTAAGACTGAATGTGAAAAGTTTTAGGTAGACAAAAGTGGAGGGGAGGCCTACTTCCGACGATGGCTAGAATAGCTGAAGGAAAGGAATTCCTATAGTTACTTACGTTTACATTAAAAAATATATCTCTATCAAATCAAAACTACAATGCAAAAATTAGATTTAATCTATCATCTTAATAGAAGTAAGAATTTTAATTTTGTTTCTAGAAGCGGCATATTTATGACTTTTGACATTTGAGAAAATAGAGTTAAAAATATTGAAGTTGGTGCTCTCCTTATATATCCTTAAAAATATTGCCATTTATGAAGCACTAACCTCACCTTCTGTAAATTATTTCTATGCAACTGTAAATTTCATTGCCCTGAAGAACGAATTCAATTACTTAGTTACATCATTTTATCAACCAGTCCTTCGTTACTGTGCTGAAACTTCAAAAATAAGCTTATAATAGATTAGATTTAGGCATCTGTGAAAGATGTATATCCTTATAGTTCATTGTCATTAAAAGTTATGCACATTTTCGAAATAAATTAATATTTTTCATTGTTTCTAAACCTGAACTTCGCTCTACTTGTGAAGTGTTATTTGATAGCTTTGAGAATATACAACTTCTAGAAGGATTTCTTCTGGTAAGTCACCAGTTCAATTTGTTACAGTTCGAAGCTGTTGGTTCTGGTATTCTGTATAGGTATTCAGCTGAGTGTGTCACTGTAGGTTGTTGAACTTGGCGCCCTTTATAACAATTGGATGAATGGATTATTCATAATTTGCCCACAATTACTCTCCAGCATTCTGTTTGAGATAGTTTAAGATGATGCTAGTCACTTTCGTTAAGTGTTACATTTTACCCAAACTTCGGTAACAAATTATTTAAATTTTCCAAACAATTTTGTTCAACATAAATGCGAAAATACAAGTACAACTAACTAAATAACTATTTTTCAAAGAGCTACCCCAATAATTTATCTAAATTATAGCAAATATATTTTTCTGGCCAACAGCGGCTGACTTCACTGACTTGGTTGAATACAATTTGTTACTATAAACACAACTCGACAAAATAAGACAACCGTAAGAATCGCTACTCTTGCATTATTTAATCCACTATGATAGCACGTCTTCTAGAGTGTCATTCGAATATTGGTCAAAATGTGGATTACTTGCTAAATTACAAGGTCTGCGTGTTCCCAGTGGAAATATGAAGAGCGCTATCCAAAGCTTCCCTGCTTTACATTCTTTAGCATTTCAAAATTCCCTAAACCCCTGTCAGTTCAGTGTCAATACAACATAATAGTCAGCGGAAGGCTGGCAGAAATAAAATGAACAGGGCGCATTAATAACGAGTGATTTAAATTTTTTTAAAACTAAGAACGTTTTTCATATTCAATTTATGTTGAAAGCTAGTCAATTTAATTATGACTCGTCCAGAATTCGATAGAAATTTGGATTTTCAAGTTTGTAAAACTAATGACTAATACAGCAGTATTTGCTTCGCTTATTAGAAGAAAGTATTTACCTATTAAGGACCAGTTATTTTCGATGCAACGATACGTTTCTTTTCCGTTTACAAGTAAACCGAGCTGCACCCACTCAAACCTCGTCTGCAGAGTCGTAAATTTAGGACAAGGACCTAAGCCCTGAAATGCTCAATTTGGCTTTCAAGACAAGCGAACCCTTTTCTTCCGGCCTCGCGAGACCTGCAGCACATTTCCGCACCGACAACTGCTGAAGACCGAAGTCCCCACCTCTAGATCCACATAATCGCACTTCATCATAATCAATAGGAACTCCGAGCCTCTCCGGCAGCTGACACCGGCCCAATTTGCACAAAAATGTCCCTGGTTGAGAAAACAAGGGAAAGCTCGCCGAAAACGATAGCACAACACGACTAGGGAATCTGCTTAAGACCAGCGTGATTGACGTTTCATGAATATTTACGCGCCTCCGCCGTCTCGCTCGCTCCCGAGGAGTTGGCGACGAGACTGAAGTGACTCAGGAGGAATTCCTGTAAACAAAGACGGATGGGTTCGAGTTGTTAATTTAAGTAGACACGATGCTTTGAACCTTCGGTGTTTCTTAGAGCGGGGTGACCTACGCCCACATGTTTATGCGGGCGCGTGTACATTTTTATTAATAAATTCTTTCTAAACTAAGGTCGATAAAATATTTTACATAAATATATTTTCTGAACTTTTCCCAATCCGAGATAAACTAGATGTAGTTTCCAAAATCCTCCCACCGTTCCATCGATTCATACTTAAATTTTTTTTTTTGTATTCGCTCCCCAAACTGGTTACTTTGGAAACTGTCTAGGATCCTCAAAATGGCTATTAGAGGCCTTGTACTTAAAGTCGTCATGGCAACATTTTAGCGTACTCAAACATTAGTAATTGTTTATTATTAATGTTTACAAATATAAATAAAAAATTAACGCTATTTAGAAATATGGAAATAAAAACTACAGTCCTTAGCAAATTTAAAGCTCTCGCCTGAAAAGGAAACATTTTCAGAAGCGGATGTTAAAGCAACGGTTCCTTGAGTTAAAACACCTCTTTCAGTAAGTGGCATGTTGCTGGTCGAAACTGATGATTCGGCTTCTTTCTGTCCCAAAATTAGTTTTGATACCTATCGTTAAAATATTAAAAATTAAAAATATGAATATAATACTATTTTTAAAATACCTTTGGTTTATTTTCTTCGATGTAGCCTTCTGCTACCGCAGTGGACCGCCAGCCGCCGTGTCGCTTTAAAGTTATTATTTCGGCACCTGTATCTGCAACAAGCGTTGCAGACGTCCGTCTAAAGCATTGCCCTGTGTAAAGTTCGGGATTGGGCAGTTTTAAGTACTCAGCTACCGTTCTAGGCATCCTTCCAAATGTATGTATTCCCACACGTTGAATTGTACACTTTTGATTGCGGTATGACAGAAAAAAATAATTGCCCTGCACATTTTGTGGTCGAAGACGTGCATATTTATGAAAAAATTCCAATGGATTCACAGCTTCACCCTCCGCAAGCACAGTAAACACTCGCTTGCGATTTGTTTTTGTATCTGTGAGAGTAATAACCAATGAACTACCTGTGTCCACAATGTCTGGCAGTTTCAGAGAATGCAATTCTTCCCTTCTGCAATCACCGCATACCCCAATTAGGACAGCCACTTTAACCATTAAATACGTCTCGTCCGGAGCCTCTTTTAAAAACTTGTTAATTTCCTCCCTTGAAAGGACCTTGGATTTCTTGCTTTCATATCCTACAGATTGTCTCTTTAAAAACGCTACCACTTTTGAATAAGTATCCATATTTATATTTTCTTTTACAGAAAGAGTAGCTTTCAACATTGAGTACTTCGACCATAAAGACGATGGTTTTAAAGTTTTTGATTTTTCATGGAGATAAGTTAACACAACTTCCTCGTTTATGGCCGTAACGCGGTTTATCTTATTCCATTCTTGAAATGCCTGGTATTCCTTCTCATATTGGTAACGAGATTTAGTCGGCAGCAAATGTAGCACAATGTTCTTTGTTCTTTCAGCAATTGCCTCTGGTACACCACTCATTTTACCACTACAAACGTTAGCCCGTTTACGAATTTTGACAGACGCGTAGTTAATAAACAATTGGTTGACAAAAACGTTTTCGCGCGGCCTCCTAATATAATGCCGAGTTAATGGTAATTGTGTAACGCTAGCTCCCGTTTGAATCCGATTAATTCAATATTAAATAATATTTGCTGATTTAAACGTCGCCGACCTTTAGCGTTATCAAGAACCCGGCGTGTCCCAGCAAGATAAGATAGCGCCGCCCGAAGTTCCGCGCAAACAAAGGTATGACGCGCGCCGTTTCTCCCCACCTAACAGCATTTCAAGACCTATAAAACTAGTTGCAGAGTGTATTTCGAGAGAGATTCCCGAGAGATTTCCAAGAGATACCTGATACTCCTCTAGCAAACACCTAGTTCCCAAATCCTTCATCCTGCCCCATTCAGAGAGTCCCTCCGTCAACTCTACCAGTACCTGGGGATCCGTTCCGAAGCTGAGTTTAAGTTAGTGGTTTCACAGAAACGCCTGACACTCGGCAATATTTTCCCGAAGGCTCCTGATAAGCCGAGTTTAAGTTAGTGGTTTCACAGAAACGCCTGACACTCAGCAATATTTTCCCGAACCTTCCGAAGCCGAGTTCAAGTTAGTGGTTTCCCAGAGAAACGCCTGACACTCAGCAATATTTTCCTTGTAGAAATCCTACACCGAAAACCGCTTGTAATTCAGTAATAATTAACTTGCATTTTAAATTCACCGCCGTGCTAATCAAGCAGAATTAAAAGCTGCAAGCTACCTAAGTAGAATTTACCTGAATTAATCCGTGAGAATTGTAGCGGCCGTTTTGCTTGAGAACTCTGTGGGCTGCACTTATAGCTTCGCCATGGAATTCACCTGGAGGTTTTGAGTTAGTTAACCTCAAAAACTCACGCCGACACGGAGTTTCGTTCTTCAAGCGAAGCCCCGTCGTGCGGCGAATTCCTCGAAGTATTCACCACCGAACTGTAGTTACACGTTTAGGGTGAAAACCCGCATTAGCAGTTTTAATTGTTATTTGTTTACAGAAATCAGAAACCGCAAATCGGCGAAATTTGACAGGCTGCCCGGCGTTGCATTCAGCGCGCAGCTCGTCCCGAAGAGCTACGAAGTTGCGGGCCGGCCGATCAAGACGTCACCAAACGAATCGTGCACGAGCCCCCGCCCGCGAGATCCAGGAAGCCGCTACTGTCCGTGGAATCCGCAGCCGCTTGAACCAGGAAGCCGCGATTTTATACTATCGTTAATTTGAGCAATTTACATCTCGTTTAATTCAGTACACAACAATTTGCTTATGTATGATAGATATATAAAATAAATGTTATACAGGATACTCCGTTAGTGTGTTTTGCTTATTTATGGTATATCTGAGCTAACGTTTGAACCTATCTCCGATCTAATGAGCTAACCCGTGGTAGATAAATAGTACAACCCCTACAAAGAGGGGCGGTTATTACAATTGAAACTTCATATTATAATGTTTGGAGAGCTAATACAAAAAAACGTTGTATGCAACACGCCCTCAAATGGCTTTAGAGGACTCATCTTCATATTACGCTCTCGGCTGCGCTTTACTCGTCCCCTAAAGCCTTGCTTTGAGGACTAGTTACATAAAGTACTATTATAATACCGTTCTAGAAATTTAGGTTACTTTGAAAAATATGTCATTGCAATTCTACAGAAATCCATAGAACTTTTTACACTTTACTACACCCCGTTGAAGGCGCTTTAGAAATATAAATTTTTAATAAAAATATACAGTGCAGCGGATGCACTAGGGAACATTGCGAGAAGGAATTCTACCAGTTCCAACGTAGCTCTCGAACGTTGCCTAAGTTAAGTTGGTTTAGTTAATAGAATAACTGTGAACAAACGCTCTTGAACTGTGCCAACGCTGCCCTATAACAATTTAAAACTGCATATTCTGCTCGACCAGACTCTAATAAAACAGATGTACACCTAACCTCACATCAGGTAAGCTGCGTATTGGCACCAAACAAATTTTAACTGTTTAAACGAAGAAAATCGCGCAACTACCGCATACACCAACACCAAACTAGGCGGTAGTGGAAATATCCACTTCGATCCAAATGTGGTAGTATGTATTTCCGCTATCTCCATGTATAAGAAGTACTCGAACATTTCTCATAGATCGACATGTGTGGAATATTTTGTGATAACGTGGTGTCAGGGCGTCAAGGCGATTGTGCAACATTGGGACAAGCCCCTGTACTTCCTACGTAAAACTTTCGGACCGCCAAAACCAGCATTATGAATTCTTAAAGGAATATTTGCATCGGTGCAGAAAGAGAGGGTTCCCACTATAAAAAGCATGCCAGCTTCTAAAACCATTGGGTGGAGAAGATGCCCGTAGTTCGCTGAGGTGTTCCCCGTATATACCCGCCGGAATTGCACGTATTAATGCTGTGCAGTCTAGAATATTTCATTATAACCAAAGCACCTCAATATTAGACGCTAAAAGGATGCGTTCTTTCACCACGAATAAAGAAATTCGTGCCCAAGACTTGATCGAGCACAGACGTGCAATTTGAGGTGTCGTCCCGGAAAAAATCGATTCATTCTATCGTCCGCCGTTTGCAAATAATGTTTTTCGTTTTTCCATTTATCGTACCGTTTCTTTAAATTATCGGCCACGTGTCGATTTAAAACCGTTCTTGATTTAACAAATACTTAGGTTGATGCCACTGTTGCATCGTTTCGTATTCGGCATGCAAAATTTTGAGTTTTCCGTGGTAAAATTAGAATGTCGCATTTCCTTTAGCCCAAAGGTGACCTGATTTCGAAAAATTCGAAAATTCTCTAAAATTGCACAATGCCATGCCCGAGTGAGATTACCCTCCATTATTTAAAGAGAAGCCCGTTTAGCTCATTGCAGACAACCCAAGTGGGTTTTCATGAAACTTGCCCCGAAATATATCTTGAAGGCAACGACCTATTCAAGTACTTGTATTAGTTTATTTAATTAAAAGCTTTCATGAATTTAATTATTTGAAACGTTGAGAGATTCGTTGCGTCGTGCGTTGTTTTTAAATATATTTTTTTCTATAGCACATGTTAAAGTGTGCTTTTATCAACTCAAAACAAAAGGTCAAGTTGTACTTTAACAGCAAGGGTAGATAAAGTAGCACTTTAACATCAAGGATAGATAAAGTAATTTAATTTTCTAACTTTTGTTTAAATTAAATATGACAGCTTCGTATTATCGTAGCAACCCAATCTAGCTACTGGCATTTTGAAATGTGATTGACTGTCATTATTTTCTTTTGAAATTGTTAAAGTTCTTGCTATAGAAAACTTCGTCTTGACGTTAAACGATTCACTCGTGGATAAAATGTAAGTCTATCGTCTTGTATAATAAATTACTATTATTCTTGTGAAAGAAGTGTTCAAATAAAAAAAAAGGGTGCTCTCTCAGTTTATATTAGGTAATTGTAAGTTTTGTAAAGGAAACTGACTTTAAAAAGTGCTAAGAGTAACTCAAGTACTTACGTATTCTCTCACCGGTAGCCTACCGTTAGCAACTGTACATGCTGTGAATTTCCTACATCTCGCTGGCTTGCCTACAGTTTCCCCAAATTGAATGTAAATCAACGAATTCAGACAAGCTTCCAGTAAAGCCATACCATCGAGGTTAGGTGAACGCAACCCTAACGCTGAACTAGTCATGAGCCGACCGGAGGCTTCGTATTGATGAACCTCCAACACTCTATGCGTGTTGTAAACTTCGTTTTGCACCGTAAGAAGTAGCTGGCGGAATCGACCAGGTTAATATAGTCACAACCGTCCGTTGCCCCGAAGCATTTTGAGTTTTTCTGGATGTGGTCAGGAAGGCTACGTTATAAGCAATTGCCGCAGTTGCAAAGCAAATAACAAAGCAGGCACGCGGAATTGGATTTCCATATACTGTCTATAAAGTGTTCGGAGGTAGGCGACCGAACCCACGTCTTCGTTGAATTGCATGGGATGCGCGTGATTACGTATTTGAATACCGATGCGCGAAAGAGAATCGCGTGACACGAACTCTATAAGGTGTTCATAGCACGTGGTGTGAACTTCAGGCGGGAAAGTGCGCGATTATATCTTCCTGAAGAGAAACACCAACACCGCGAGGTGCTAACAGCGTCAGCGAGTGCCAAGCTATGTTCACGGATGATCACGACAGCATTTTATAGTTTTAGGAGTAAGGCACATGCAAACGCTTTGTTGGGCTGCCACTTCTTTGAAGATGTCAGAATGGTTTGAAACATGCGGGGTAAACAATGGACGTTCAAAGATAGCGAGGATACACAGTCGAGTTTGAGGTGGATAGCGGGAAGACAACCACATAGTCAGCTTCGATCTAAGGGAAGGACCTACCACTGTTTCAGAACACACCATTGCATTTATTTATTTAGGATACAAACAGGATTACTCCCACTACAGAATTGATCCTTAGTATTATATGGGGCCAGGCTTGCCTAGTACTCCGGTGGTGCATATACGTAAACGCTAAGAGCGTTCCATAATGACAATGGCTGTAAATGTTTCAGAAATTTATGTTTTCAGGTTGAATAGTCTGAGGGAGTCCTGCGACCATAGTACAAACAAATTATTATTTAGTGTTTTTTTCAATAGAGTAAAAACCGTTTTGACGATTTTCAATATTTAATAGGAGAAGGAAATTTAAGACCAACAACGAAAGGCAATGATTGCAGCAGTAACATGGTAACAGTTTTATTTTATTTTGGATTTTTGTTTGAAGGTCATTCATGTCTGAGGCTCTGTCATGGTACTGCCTGAGTGAATGGTCTAATTTTAATTAATTCTGTTAAACGGTTGTGCCTCGTACTTTATTGACGTTTTCACATATAAAGTTGAGTCAAAAGCTTTACCATCTTTCATAGAACAAATAACGATCCTCTAATATATGTCTAATATAATTTCAACAAAATGTAAACCACGGCACATTCGTGCCTACAAAGTCATCGACGATGCTTTCGCAAGCATATTTAGCCAACATTTGAATTAAGTAGCTCCAAACCGGTCTCCTCGTAGCTATGACCCTCACATGACCTGTAAGGTGGGACCCTGCCTCCCCGGATTGTATCAATAAAGACATAAATTAAATAGATAAATAAATAAGAGCCTTCCTCCGAGAATTGCTTGACCTCCGGTTATTTATGGCCGGACTGGATGTACGGCTTCAGCGAGGGCAACTGATGGCTTATAGAATTCTTGCGGATCAAGTCGAGGAAAACCTACGGCGGCTGATACAACGATTTATGTACCTTCTATCAGCAAGACAAAGTACTTTTTTGATAGCTCAACGGCAAAACTCTCTGGAGTTAACTTCAGCCCGTGCTAATATTTGCACGCAGCTTTAGATAAGGGCAGATTTAGTGTCGGATTGTGTTGTTTTGAATGTAACAAACTGTCATATTTTAGTAGACGAGTGCCAATGAATTAAATGTTCTCTTTCGTCTTGCAGTTTGCGTGAGGTATCTATATATCTTCTGATTGCGTTGTATGATGTTGACAACTATCTCATGTCGAAAATGTACACTACCATAAACAAAAAGCGGAAAATATTTACTGTGGTAGATCGCGTCATGGCCACCCAAGTGTAAAAATATCAATTTTAATAAATTTCGCTCCAGAAATTGGGCATGATTAAACCTTGTCGAAAAATCCTGAACTTCATGAACCATGATGGATCGCGCCGGTGACAACTTTTTTAAAATCGTTCCAAGAAAGTACAATTTTGTTTAGTTGACGTCAAGGCAATTACTTGATAGATAGGCAAATCCTTAATTGGTTCCTTCCATTCATAACTGTGGATTGTTAAAAATAGTGGCTTATAGAGTAATCTACCTTAAAACTATGCATATAAAGTAGAACAAAAACGAGGTAAGCACTTGGCAGATTTCCAGCCAAGTCAATAATTACGTCTATTCCTTGTTTCACTTAAAGAAAGTTGAAGAGAGTGCTACAAGTATTTATGAGTGTCGACTCAATAAATTTCGAGCAAACCTTAGTATATGATTCGGCTATTGACGATTCAACCTGTTTGCAATTAATTCCTCAGCAAGACATGTAGAGGGCCTCGGAAACTAGCAGAGGAACAGCCTGGGGCACTCGGAAATTATGTCTACCCACAGTTCCTCAGGAGGCCCACAAAGCCCATCTTCGAGTCGATCCACTGCCCGCGCAGCGTTACAAAGAAAGGGTTTATTATCATTTTACGATTGGAGCGTGGAGAGTGCCATCTGCAGGAAGCACTAAACTGGAACTACTTGTGAAATTTCTTTTAAACCGATTTAGCAAAGCAACAGCAGTATCGTTAAATACAGTTCGCCCTGACTGCCCCCTTATTGCTTACACTTATAAATTTTATTTGTACAAGTTGCTTTGATTAAATTCAGTTTTCTAACTTCCTGTTGACCGTTTCGGCGTTTCGGCTGAACAAATGTGAAGTGTTTGATATAGAAGTTATTCCAGGCGTTCCCATTATTTCGGGAATGCATTTTTAGTGATTTATTTGTCGTTTAGTATAATTTCAAAATGTGGTAGTTTAGAAGTCTTAAAAATTCTAAATAAGATGTAAATATGATTACTAAAGATGAAATAATGTAATCTTAAAAAACAGTGTTTTCGAATCTTCGCTCCGTCAACGTACTCAGCTATCTTCTGAAAGATTCAATAAGTCAAGCTGTTAAATCACTTACTTCTAATGCAACTCTTTTATAAATTCGACTATTTCAGACACGTCAGTAGGACAATTTGTTTACTTTAAAACAGCAAATGGAAAAGAAACTAGCTTGCGGAAGAGAACTGCATGTCATCTTTGTAGATCTTAAAAAGGCGTATGACTGGGTGCCTCAAGTAAAACTCTGGGAATCGCTTGAAAAAAGTAATGTCAGTGCCATGTATATAAACGCAATAAAGAACATTTACAGTGAAAACTGCAGTCTAGTAAAGATAGGAAGAGCAGCATCTCGTGCTTTTCGTGTTAATAAAGGTCTTAAACAGGGCTGCTGCTTGTCCCCCACCCTGTTCAAAATATACGTCAATAGCGCACTAAATAAATGGACACGAAAGTGCAGAGAAATGGGAGTACATATTGGCGATCATCGCATTCACACACTTTTATTCGCCGATGATCAGTTAGTTATTGCAGAAGACAAAGATGATGCGTCATATATGATAAGAAAGTTAGTCGAAGAATACGAAAAATGGGGACTCCAACTTAATATGGAAAAAACTAAATACATGGCTGTAGGGGGCGAGCAAACGGACCTGAAAACTGGGTACGGAACGATACACCACACAAATGTATACAATTATCTAGGTGTAACGATAACAGCTGACGGAAAGGATGAGCAAGACATATTAAGTAAAGTAGCACGGGGAAAGAAAATCACTAGAGCACTGCATCCGGTACTATGGAACAAATCAATATCGCGAAAGACAAAGAAAACTCTATTTAAGACGATCTTCGAAAGCTGCGTCACATACGGTTCTGAAACATGGGTTGTTAACAAAGCACTAGAAAGAAGACTGGAGGCCGCGGAAATGGAATTCTGGAGGAGAAGTTGTAGTGTCAGTAGGATAGAAAGAATAAGAAATAAAGAAATTAGAGATAAAATGCAAGTAGAAAAAAGAATAACTGACACAATAGATCAAAAACAATTAATGTGGTATGGTCACCTAAGAAGAATGGAAGACGAGAGACTATCACTTAAGGCATGGAAATGGGTGGAGAAAAAGTAATCTAAAAAATTTTACATTTGCTATGAAAAATTATATTTGTCTCCAACTCCTGTATGGATTTTTTATTTCACGGAGACCTGTGGTTTTGAATTTACTCTCGAATCTTAACGTTTAGAATTAGCAGTTAATTATTGGCTTAATCTCATTGGCGTGGTTTATCTGGACTATTAAAGGCTTTTACTCTGGTTTCACACCAACGACAGACTCTAAGGTTGCAAAATTTGGGAAAACTTCCTACAATCCTTAGTAGAGTACCCACAGGGCTCAGAACTCGGACCCATATTGTTTCCCTTGTAATATTTAAAGTTGAAGAAAGTAGAGTTGTGCGTTTCATGAATTCATAAGAAAAGGAAGTGACCTCTTGATTACGAGGCTAAGGATGAACCAATTATACAAGATAAACAAGCTATTGTCATATCCATTCCTACCCCTAACAGTCCATTACAAAGGGCGGAAAACTATTAACTTTGCACATAAGCGGCTGAAAAGCTCTGCTTTAACCGAATTTTAACGTTAATAGCAGTTTATGTCAGGATATAAACCCACACAATGCTATAAAAAATTTCAACGAAATTATTATAATAGCTAGAGCAGCCCGAAACTGACAAACTCCGTAGGCAGTGGGCCCCGCAGAGGATGCAATAACCAAATTACTCTGTATATTAGGCGTACATGCAATATTCAAAGGGCCGGCGCTTGTTAAGCCAGTACATTTTGCTGAATAAGTTCTCTGTCAAAAAGCGTAAGCCGCACAAAGCAAAATAACTAAATTAATTTCGAGTTATTAATTCCCCTTTGTGCGAATTTGCATGTTTTTCATACAAAGTAGCAACTACCATGAAATTAGGTTATAAAATTCGTTCCGAAATGCGTGTTACGGTGCACCTTACGCTTTATGTAATTTTAAATTGCGTTAACATACGCGGTGCCGCTCTGTTTTCAAAATTCATATTTGGAAAATGTTCCGAAATTCTGAGGGGGAATAACCTACCATGAGAATGCCTCCATGTGCAGTTTTACTTCATCGCAATTTACTGAAGTTCAGTTTTAAAAGGCGTTTTAATTAAATCGTTTGAAACTGGCCATCCACTCAATTCTTCTAATTCCCCCTTTGTTTGTAGCTGCTGCTTGCAAACGAACATTTTAATTTTCCTCTTAATATACAAAAAATGCTAGTGTTCAATGTAGTATTTTTTCCAAGTTGAATGGCATTTTTCCAATATTACTTATTTATTTAATTAAATCATGGATCTATAAGAGATTTGTCTCAGAACAAAGTTACGTTTTCAAAGATCCAAAATTTGAGCTTGTCCAAACTCATGCATTTATCCTATTATTACTTTTCCTATTATTAAGTAGTTCAATTTTTATTACGCGGCAGCTTCCAAACCCGATTGCTCTAAAAAGAAAGCAAAGAATTATATAATTTCTAAATTTAAGAACTTTTAAGGGTCAACTAGATCTTTGAAATAAACTAAAAAAGGAGGAAAATCTTTCCTGAATATTATAAAACAATTCTCTAGAACATTTTTGATATTTTTATTAAATAGCTAGTAATAGAATATTGTTTGAATGAAAGCAAAGCAGTAATAGAAAATATATTAACTAATAATTTTCTGGATACAATAAATTGTAAAGGACAGTAAAAACAGCTACATGGTACCATTAGGTAAAGCTTTACGTTTTAAAATCGGGGATAATATTCATTATTATTTGAAGTGTAGTTTAAATTTGCTTACTGGAAATTATCTGCCCTGCGTAAGATCCGCAGAATTGTCCTGTTAAAGAAGTCTGAGAGTAACAAAATAAATACTTTTGGTATCTTCCGGTTTGTATTACTTTTTAAATAAACACTGAAGTTTCATCTTTTATGCAAAATTTCATTTCAGGAAAGCCTTTAGTAAATTTACACTCAAAGATTGTATTATTTTGTATCAAGTATGAGTGTGAAGATTTTAAGCAACACTGGACATTAACAATTCTACCCTTTACCATTTATTTTAAACCAAAGTGTAAATGCTTTAATTAGTAATACAGTAATCACGTGGTAAGGGTTTAATATTTTGTATGTGAAATATTTAAACATATTGTCTAATACTTCAAAATTTCATGTACAAAGCCGAAGAGGATAGTCCGCTAAACGGCAGTAGGATAGACATATTAATAATTAACTTATTATTGTATAGAGTTATAGCCGTATCTGAATAAATTTTGAAGATTCAAACTTCAAAATTAAATTATATTTTCGGTTGGTAAATATAGTGCTATAGCAGGTGCTGAATTAGAAGTGAATTTTAAGACAGCACCAAAGATACAAATCTGGTGTGATACACGCACACAACTTCGTTTTAGCTAATAATTTTATTTTAAATTTTTAAGCATTTGTCAAAATTTTTCAAAAATTACAAATTCTACATAAACCGTACAAAATGGAACATTAGTTGAAAAAACATATTTTCAGTAGAAATATAACAAGCTTCAAAAATTTCCGGAAATATTTGGAAATATGTTCTGCAGCTATTTTTTCAATAAGTGCATGAGTGCATGCCAACTGAAAAAATCCCGACTCCGAAGGAGAAGGGATTTTTTCTTTGAGGCATGCACGAATGCTTTTGTTGAAAAAAAATTGCTGCATAACATATTTCCAAATATTTCCATAGGGAATTGTTTTAAGCACGCGTTATATTTTCATAGAGAATATCACGAATGAAAAAACACAGTAAAGAAAACATTTTTACTAAAAAAATTACTAAACTAATATCTAAGTACTAACAGTTTACGGTTTTTTTTGTGTTGATAGTGACATAAGTGGAAATTTTCCGGTAAATTTTCGATTATCAATTTCCGCCGTTACCTTGGAAAATTTCCAACTAAATTTGCATAAGGGATATTCCCTCTGAAATTTCAAAAATGTAATTTTTATACCGGGTGTTTTATTTAAAATAGAAGTTAATAGAAAAAAGGAAAGAAAAACAAAAGCAACCCATTTTAGAGGTATTCAACTGGAAAATTACCTATCTCACACGAATACACATTAAAAGTGTAATAAAAACGTGAAGTTTTAAAAAACTCGTTAAAGCCGTTTTTGAAATTATCGAAAAAACTGAAAAATCACAAGAGTAAATACGATATTTCCGGTTACGCGATTTTCATCTAAAGCTTGGTGTCGCATCTAGATAGCACACAAAACTTATATATAAAGTTTCAATGTCATACCTCTTTTCATTTTTGAGATATTCTGTTCACACACAGACTAAGTGACGGACAGACCAATGAACAAAAGCAGGCTTTTTGTGTTCAGGGGACTCTAAAACGTGAAGATCTGTTGAAAACTCAATTTAGAATTTTTGGGATAAATCCAATACTTCCTTTATTGTAAAAGAAAGTAAAAATTGCAAGCACTCATAGATCTACAGAAAGCTTACCACAATGTTTAAATCTCTCAACACTGAAGTGAAGCTAAAAAACGGTTACTACAAAGGGCAGAAAATAAGAAATTCGTTATTAACAAAGGTTTTTATTTCCCCATCTCGTTGTCTAAATTGATTAACAAATCTAGAACATTGGCATTAATCGCTGTGCATGATATTACAAACTGCATCACCTCCTGTCAAAAACCTTTCCTTCGCAGACGATCTTACCATTCACATCACCAATATGGATGTAATCTACTCAGATTAGCAACTACAAAGTATAATAAACAGACTTTCTCACCAGAAAAGATCTATACATTTTATCAGAATGGGGAGCCTATCACAACCTACCAGTTATTGGAGAGTACAGATATAGAATATGCAAAGAAAATGCCTTGCTTTGAAATAATACTATAGACAGAAAACCATCTTTGCTACCATCTTAAATTTATAAAGTGTGGTAGATTAATTACTGCTGTAGACAGAACAAGTACGGTGTGCCATCTCAGAAGAGATTCCATTACCACTTCTACGTGTTAAATTTTTGTGCAACCATTCATTCATACAATACATTTTTCGCGTCCTGGACTATTCATCTACCAGAAATGCATTTTCTCCCATCTAACACATAAAAACTCAAACCTATTCAATAATTTGCAAAAACTCATTAATGACATATTTCGCCAAAATTTGAACGATACCCATGTACAAGCGGATGGCTCGAAAATAGACAATAAAGCTTTAAAGTCGATACATATACTTAATTGTATAAATTTTGTGAATACAACTCATTTCAAATTGTCGAATTTTGCCTCAAGAAGATTCTCGAATATAGCAACTGTTATATACATTCCATCCAGTTTGAAATTTTCGGACACCCGCCACTGGTTTTAGACCTGTCGAGGGGCGGTCGCGTTGGTATCGTGGTGATTAGACTAAGGCAAGGAACACCGAGAAGATATGAAGGAAGAAGGGCATTGTTAAGTTGTGTTGTGATAGCACCTCAACGCGATGTGAAGTTACCCTGTGGAAGTGACTTTTTTAATGGCCTTCATGATAAAGCTACGGCTTTTAGCGGATTAACCGTTTCTTTGATATTAAGTTATTTAAAATTGTAATCACGTGCCGTTTAGAGTATCGAAGTGTCACCGTCGAATCACCTTGAACCCAAAAGAGCTTTATCGCAATCTAGCCGTTATTAACTCAATTGTTCGGAGGTTACACATTCCTGCTTGTCCAGCGGCTACGGGTACCCATCCTTTTCCTGTTTGTGTGGTTTAGCTGCCGGAAGAATTTGTTGTCGAATAGCATTTCAGAGCCTTTGCTTTCAGATTGGTAATCAACTGTGCAATAAGAGCAATAATTGTTCATGGGCATCACTTCTCAGTTTGTATACAATTCTTACATGACTTATGTGTGGAATATTTTCAAGTAAACTAAGACCCTACTTCTTCACGGGCCTAAATTTTGAATGCGTCCCCGTCTGGGTGCGCTAACCACAATTTGATATCGTGGTTGGTTGCCGTCAGTCCATGAATACTATTTTCTTCAGCCTCTAAATTTGTTGTGCTGTCACGTCAATTAAAATCCCTTAAATGTAATATGGCATGGTCCAGATTGTAGCTGGCCAGAACTAATTTGTAATCATATTGTATATGTTTAATGTAACAGAATTGTAATAGTTACATCCTTTTTGATTTCTTGTAAAGCAAAATGCAGTACGCATTTTCAGGAATATAAGATTCGAAGTACCTGAAGGTAAGGTAAGGTCACTCTGTGTGCCGTGTACACACACCTTACCGAAGCCCAGAGCCTATGGTGCCTCTGCAGAACACCACTGGCCAATATTTATATTGGAATGGTGGCACTTTTGTACGTCTTTACGGATTTGATTTTTGCAAGGAAACAAATGCATTTTCAGATTAGGACCCCGCCCATTCCATTGAAGTTAACTGCGTGCTACCTTTTAAGTCGGTTACAGGCAGTAAGTAGGTTTTCACCTGCAACACAGTCACCTTGCACGAAATAACTCTTTTATTGATAGACTCGCATAGTGCAATCAAAATTATCAATGTTACAAACAGCGATAAACCTTGCGTTCTTCAGATTTATTCGCTTTTTCGTCGCGCAAAACAACAAAACAACAGGATAGTGATAATCTGGATATTACCAGACAAATGAATTCATGGCAATGAACAACTTGGCAATATTCAACATCGGCAGCCAAAGCAAAACACTAGGGCCGAAACACCTGATAGGAACTGCCAGATAAAAGCAAAAACAGAGCGAAAATAGCCAATGGAAGGAGTAGAGGAGCAATAATCTACAGCGAATTAATCCTGACATGCCAAAATATATTTTACTGTCTAAGTAAGTAGAAAGAAAGAGGAGCCCAGCTGTGAAAGTTGTAATACACCATTGACAATCAAACACATTATTGTGCAGTACCCTAAAATTATACAGAATCGATTGTACCAGAGTAACTTAACTAGGCGAAGCAATAAATAACATTTGTCAACTTGATGTTGTTTTCATGGAGATGACGTTCAGCTAGGTGAATACATACAAATCGAGCTGCCAATTAAAATATTTATTTGTTCCTAATATTGAAATTTACTCAAAAAATAATCATATCGAATGCAATGTGTACTTCGAATAGGTTATACGTCTTAAATTTTCTGCACAATAACAAATCTTGTCAGTTTTAGAGAATAATCCTCCCGCTGCGTGGTCGGACTATTTAACCTGTCAAACTGACACTCTTTTATTATTGTGCAACAAGTTATCGACATAATCCTATAATATCGAATTACTTATAATATTATTACTGATTATACCACTTCCTATAACATCAATCAATAAAAACGGTAAAAATGCATAGTTATGCTTGTACTAACTTTTGATAATGTACATAGCAACGGTGATAATCATATACCTTCTTGACTAATAACTGAAAGTCAAATACCTTCACAAACGCCGCGTTATCTGCTGAAAGTACAATCGCCATGGCAGCCACAGTAACTGTACTTTTAAGTAAATTGTTCAAACGTTGTTTATTGACTCGTGATATAATTTAGCCGAATGAAACTCGTGTCTTCTTGATTATCGAATCATTTCTGTTTCCACTCGATATATTGTTTTAAGCAATCCGAAGGACTCGCGTGACTGCGATATCTCGTGTAAACAGAAATGATTATTTGATAATCAAGAACTTACTAGTAGCATAACATATGATAATTAATATGCAAGTAAAAAACTAGGAAACTATGGAGGAAAGAAAGTTAACTTGATTTGGATGCTTTAAATAAATAGCGGAGAATAACTGATTTAGAAGAATGTCTAAAAGGAAACAGCGAAGAAGATGAGGATAGAATGAAATGGTGCTTTGGAAAAAAGTGAAATGACTTGGTAAAAATCTATACAATCCAGAAGAGGTGTTATTAGATGTTGCAATTTCCTGTCAATTTACGTTACTGTTTATCTGATCTCTACTGGTGTGCATCGTTGTTTTACGTAAATACCAACTTCCTTTCTATGGTCAGAATTTGTGACTTTGGTGTGTCACTGAGAATCCAGTTGATGATGCATTGGACATTTTAGTTTTGCCTATATCCCATTCTTCTATTATCATTTTAATGCTTGAATAGTTAATTTGATGTGCTTTATTTATTTCGTTTATTCCATTTTTAACAATGTTCCTTTGTTGTTAATAATTGTGCCTAAGTATATAAAAATTTTAACCTCATTTTAGCCCTTCCCCTGGGGTCTTTTCTTATTGATCTCCATAACTTTCTTTAGTGTCAGTTTATGTTATGCTCTATTCTTTGCTCCATGTACTTGTTGTATCTCGTAGTTCCATGTCACGTTTGGTTAATAGTACCACATCATCCTCATATACATATAAGGTTTTGTAGGTATACATCGTGCATCCGTCTATTCACAATTTTTATTTTTTAGATTCTGCGGTTGCAGTTTTGTACTGTCATTCAAAAATAATCAATATAAATAGAAGTAAACCTAAGAAATCCTCCTACTTTATTCACTTCTTCATTTTTAATTCGTTGAATATTCTCTATTTATTCTTACATGCTCCTCGACATTTTTATATACAATCTTACTGAGCCTTGGCCTCACATTTTCATGTTTTATGTTTAATAAGAAATGTAATACCTACAAATGCTAGCCTCATGTATGTGATCTTGCGTATACCTTCTTCGTCCGTATTCCGCTTGCAGCTTGCTCTTTTTTCAGTTATTCACGTATGGCCCAGTAGCTATCGTAGTTACCATTGTTGCTTTTTTAATGAATCGGTATGATCATATCATGTTGCCCCACGCTCCCAATGGCAATTGAAATATTTGTTAGTCAGCGCATGACCTTTGTTACTGTCCATCATCTCTGGCAATACTTTTATAAAATACAATAGTGTACCAGGCCCATACGGTATATTACCACAACTTATAAAAGAACGTGATAAGACGGTAGTAAAATACATACAGCGACTACTAAATAAAAGTGCGGCACAAGAAAATTAGAGAATACCCATATCGCTACTGCCGCCGGTATATAAACTACTAACAAGAAGAGTAATAGGAAAATAAGCTAGAATTCTATCAAACCGTGGAACAAACAGGATCTAAAAAATCTAAATATTTCTTAGGAAAAAATCTGCAGAATACACACCAACATTTGACAGCAATCGGTTAAATGAAGACGAAGTCCGCTAGTGACTTTTGTCCATTTAACAATTTCTGACAGAATTTCGTCTTTCCTCGAGGATTTACTGGATTTTACCGTTTGCAGATAATTTTTCATTTATCCTATTGTTGTCCTATCTCCTGTGCTGCCATCTCGTATTGTTCTTTAAAAGAAATAAGAAAGTAAATGAAATTGATGGCAGCGCTAGGAAAATTCTACCCATTGCAAAAATAAAGACACAGTCTTGGATGATTGTAACACCTTGTATTTTTTATAGCTCTTTTCATATACTGCGTAGCTAATTGCAGCTTCCACTAATTAAGAAACGCGATGAAGCTGTAGTTCGGTGGCCGCAAGATAAATTTTCCGCCGACAACAATAGTTTTCCACTTCGTGCACTAGCACGAACAAAACAAAGTTTTTCGCGACATTAGAGCTGCAGCCGACTTTACATTTTCCGTATGAGGGCGTCCTTCTTATTGAGTTGTTGCCACCAGTTTTTAGAGTGGCATCTGCAACAATTTGCCCGCGTTCCGGGCGCTTGTACGTCCTGCAATAAAAGCAGCGAACAAGGCGAGAACCACGTACACAAAATAAAAGCACGAAGCTCTCATATCACAGCTCGTTAGCCACCCTGCTGGTTCTAGTGGGAAATTCCAAAACTGCTGTCGGGGCTGTAATTAGCTTTCCCGCATGTGTGGCTTACATATCGACGAATTTTTCCGCCTCCCCATGAATACTGCAGCTCCTTGCCCGCATTATGGGTGCCGCTCGGGGCGCTATTTCTAATGCCGAAAGCGCATCGATCACGTTTGCACTGACAACTGGATGTGTATTGGATTAAATTTTAGAGTGACTTGTATGGATGAAATTCTGGAAATCATCAGCGCTGCAGCCTTTCTGTGGAAAGAATGATTGGTGTGATACAGACCCGAGGAGTTTGCTCTTTTCAAATTGAAATGACAAGGCTCTTTGATTAAGTAACTCCTTTTAATCAATCGAGCTATTTTTTACATTTTCGCAAATCTGAAACGCTATAGCGCTAATATGGATCTATTCTTAACCCAAAAGGGGGGAAAGTTATAATTTAACACGAAATTTCAAGAATGACAACACAGTCTAATAAGGAGAGGAAGGCCAAAACGTTTGGAAAAATAAAGACATAATATGTTCAAATAAAGGAGAGACCTAGAAAAGCTCTAGTAGGCAACATAGTAGGGTTAACTACGATGCAAGATCAGAATATAAAGCGAACATTTTTAAGAAAGCTAGAAGTAACACGCACCCAGTTTCTAGACAAATTAAAAGCAAACACATGAAAAAATATATAAAACAAATTCTTAGAAAGAAAGAGACAACACGAAATTTAAAAAAAACTTGGAAATGGAAGAAAAGGATACTCAATTACATCAGTTCATATTAAAAGCGATTTGGCGGTCGAAGCAAATCGGCCGGGTAGCTACACAGTGAAGATGACGTTCGCTTCTTTAGAAAAGTTTGAATTTATTAATCAATACAACAAAAGTCTATACAAAAAATGTGCTCAAATAGAAACAAAAACTTATAAACCCAAAGCTTTACCAAATCACCATAATCTGAAATGGAATACAAAACTCAACCAGGTCGTAATTCAGTTTGCAGCAACGAAAACACACATAATAATCCTAGTAAAATGATAAAAAATTTGGTATATGGTTATAAACTTTAAGTACGCCGGTTGCACCCAATAAACAATAATAATTACACTAAATGAACAAATTGCATAAAAGCGAATAACATTAGACTTGAGGGGCACTCAACGGAGGCAACAGCACAACGCAACTTGCAATGTACAAGAAGTCAAGTAATCACACACCACTCAATGTAAGGAAGACTGAGGGAATCAGTCGCACAGGAATAAAATTAAAAAATCAAAGATATAGTTACCTGTAATGGACGAAGTGCTATCTCCTGAACAGACGGCAGCAACGCCCTTATGCGATATTACTAGCTCTAAGCTCTCAGTAAAACTTGTGCCGAAAATATGGCCAAAGTCGAATAGCGGGCGTAAAAAGCGGCAGCTTACGTGCACTGGAACAGCGCAGCATCAGAACAAATAGCTTGGTACGGAAATCATTCATGGCCACATCCATAGACGCTAAAGACAACTCGGTATTCATGAACGGTAAAGGCAGGACCGAAACAGGAATGAAAATAGAAACATGACCGGTAGAAAAAGCTAGAAAACTCCGAAAAGTTAAACCCATTCGGCAATACAAGAAATCTGGCTCAAATTGTCAAGTGCAAAAAACAAATGAAAATCGAAATCACATTTTTTGCCATACTTCCTGATTTTGAATGTGATCATAAAAATAATAAAACAACACATAATGGAGATGAAAAGCGTAAAGCGTCGTACGGATTTTCTTGATTCTGAATGTGATAATGGAAAGAATAAAGCAACAATTCAACAGCATGACGTGCGTGGAAACAAATTGTTAAAGCTCAAAACTCATTTACTGCTTGAAATCGACTTACAAGGTGGGCATGACCTTAAACTGAAAGAGCGGGTCTTTGCTTGCCAAAGTCAAATCTCTATAGAGGGACACAATACATGTACTATTGTGATAAGATACATATTTAATCGTGTATATTTAAACCACCAAGTTACATATGATTCCCATCTGCCACAGCTGAAGGAGCCTAACGCGTATCAAGATAACCTACAAATGCAACGCATGACGTCACAAAATCCAAATACAAGCTAAGAAAAGTAGTATTGATGGCCTAATTGCAACTGAATCATGGTTCCAAATTGGGATTAGCACATCCAGATGGGGATGAGCTCAAAATTTACGTCCGTTAAACTGTCGGTTCTTATACAGATTGTCCGAAACCCGTTTTGAACATAGGAAATTAATGATTGCAACAAGGAAAACGTAAACAAATTGAGTAGCAGGACAAAGATATAATGTAACCATGGCTAGGTAAATTTTTAAATTAAAATTAAGTCAATGAAACCAACAAACACTTCTGTCAAATATTTTATCTGTCATTAAGAGTATAAAGTGATGTATAAATAATTAAAATCATTATGTGAATAGTAAACAATAGTATATTTAAACCTCACTTTATACTCTTAATGACAGATAAAATATTTGACAGAAGTGTTTGTTTGTTTCATTGACTTAATTTTAGTTGTCTTCCTTGTCGCACTCATTAATTTCCTATGTTCAAAACGGATTTCGGACAATCTGTATATTCCAAACATATGTGGCGCAAATACTGTATTGCATTTCACACAAAATGGACGGTAATATGTTCAACAATGGGCGATGATGCACAGGCATTTTTATACTCTTCCTCCTCTTTGTTAGCAGCAGTGGCGTCGTTCGTAAATTTTGAAGCGACCTACGTTGTCACAAGTAATGGGAACCACGTGTTCAAGTATTTTTTGCTTTTTTACGCCACGTTGATTTATGCAACATTTAAAGATTTCAATCCAGAAAGTTTCCCCGTCGAAGAGCTTGCAGAACCAAGAAAACACGTGTCATTTAAAATTGCGTACGATGTTTTTTAGTATTTCGCCCCCAACGTTCTCACTGTGCGTCAAAATTCTCGAAGCAAGTAGCCAATTTAAAGTGTGCATACTATAAGGGCGACGGAGTGTCGTTATAAGCAAAGTCACTGAAAAATGTAGCAAAGGGGGGGGGGGGGAGTAGACGAACGCCAAATTAGGGTAGAGACTCTCTTGTGATCTACGCTTGGAAGCAAAGAGACGTAAAAGGTTTTTAGAAATGCGAACCGGATGCCCCAGATCGTCGGAGGTTCTTTGTGCTGTCGCTTGCAAGCTATAATTTGAGGAAATTTTTGCTAATTCCGGAAGCCCAGCTTCCACCTGATTGTTCAAAATCTCAAAATCATCTGTGGGAGGAGTGTTTTACAGCTCATGTTCGCATTTATTCGTCTCAAAACTACCTCAATCTGATATTTGGGTCTGCTACTTCAGGCAAGGTTGACTTGGGAGAAAATAATCCCTCTTGAAATCTTATAGGGATCAACTTTCTGGTACCTGCACTAGATTTTAAAGTGTTCACTGAGATGTGAGTTTTATCCAGTGACGTGCATAAATTAGGAGGACAACGCTCAAGCAGTTATTGAATTGATTTAACGTCATCGTTTGTTGTCTTTGAATTTTGTAGCGCTTCTTGTGCTGTCTTATGATACCGTTTATGCGAGCATATGGTGTAGCTTGAACAAGCGTCCACGTTCGATCAGCAGAGTTAAGCAACGCTCTCTCTGGTCAGAACTTGGATGGGAGTTCTACAGCTGCTTCTCCCGGCACCTCGTGGTACGGCTGTCACTGAAAAAAGTTGGTCCCGGTTGTCATAATAACATCATGACAGTCATTAGTGGAGTTATAAGTCCCCATAAAATGTACAGTGACGCCTATGATTGGCCTAACGGCTATTGGCGGAATGCGGAATAAAAAAAATTACATGAGTAACCTATGAATTATGTTGTTGGTATATAGGAAGATTTACCCTGTGTTTATAGGTAGCTAACATGATGCCGTGCTCCTTCCCTTTATTTACAGGAGAGCCCTTTCTACTATTTTTCTGCTATGTTGTTTACTTGTCCCACTTAGGTTATTAGACTCGTTTGACGATTAACTAACGGAGCTTCAATTTTACGATTTTACGCAGTTTAGACCACATACTGCTAGGGGTTGAGTTTCACGGTAGTGCCTTGGGATTCATTGTAATTTTAATTGCCGTAAGATATAAACTGACTTCACGAATAATGTAAATTCTGCCCTCCTGACGAGCTAGCTGAGGACAATCAGAGGCTGAATACTGTTACCTCTCAACGAAAACCAACCTGTGGTAAGTGCAGTGCGGTGTTGTCGAAAAATCTTGGTTATACCGTAGCACACAGTAGAGCATTGTAAGGAGAAATTACAGATGCTCTACAAATGTAAGTGCTTTTCTAAGACTATTACACAAGCGAGACATTCGCTATCAATTAAACCAAAATTATAAAAAAATTCAAGACCAGTCACCTTCGTGAGGGGCAGCAGGGTTCCACCCAGGAAGATGTAAACAAATGGAAATCTGTGAAAGGAGCGTTCCGACAAAAATTTACCGAGGAATAAAGTCAGAATAAAATTTGTTGCAGTTTTTACATTTCGACTGATAATTAAATATGCATCTTTGTAGCAATGTAAATACAATATTATGTTTGGAAGATGTGTGATTGTGGCCATCTAATGCTTCCCAATGGATTGTATTCAACCCAATCTTTGAGTTTGTAGTCAGTTACTCTGCTTAGGGTTAGTTGAGCATTTATGGTTTAATGAACAATATACAATCTTATTTACAGTAGAAAGAGCACATCAAAAGTTGACATTCAATTACCTCCCATACAGAATGCAACATTGCTAATAATAACCTACTGCATGTTTAATTCTGTAACAGCGAAACTATGTTAATTCCATGATATTCGATAACTCTAGGGTTAATGTTGGATGCTGTTCTGTTGGTATGGCTAGTTATACGTAACTTTACCCAGTGTGACAGGGCAACTTGTGGACAGGTGTGTCATCCAAGAGCACTACTATCAACCAACCATAAAACATTGTGGTTGCATATACCGATTTATGTAATACTTGGGGTTAGGGAAGGTTATAGTAGGCCAACACCACAACTTTTGCGATTTTATTGATTTTAATACAAAACAACTTGGTAGATAATTATAGTGTATATGCTCATGTAAGTCAACTAGACAATCGAAAATTACCGATTATAAGATACGTGTTGCCAGAAACACCACAAGACTCGTAGCGTCGGGTTGTATTTTAATAGTCTATAGATGAGAACTTTTGATTGTTGTACAAGGTCCGGCAGAATGAAGTATCCATTTTAAATTGAGTTTTTTTTGTTAATGACTAAATCTTCAATCAAAAATCAAACAAAAGGTTCTTCAGTAAACACGGAAATTTTATTTTTTAAATATTACATCAGTCAAGCGACCTTTTTCTCGCTGCTGGCACTCTTGAAGCCTAGCACGAAAGTTTTTTTTCGAGTGTGCGTACAGAACGAGTTCTTCCTTTTGGATTTTTTTTGGTACATGAGGTAGTACTGCGAAACTTGTGTACACACTTTTTAATTGTTATTCAACTAGGAACTGGATATCGTGGATTTAATTGAAAGTGACGACGAAATAAACGCTGGGTGGCTACAAGAGGATTGTTATTTTTAAAATAAGCTTCAACCGCAAAAGAACGTTGAATATTTGACCAACCACAGCTAAACTGACATTTCTCGCAAACACATTGACAACTGTCTTAAATTTCCATTTATAGCGAAAGCATGGCAACTTGATTTGAATGTATATCTCGTAACATAATGAAATGAATTAACTTTCAAAATGGATACTTCATTCTGCCGGACCTTGTACTACGTGGCAATTAAAAAAAAATAACGTTTTGCTATTAGTTTTTAATCTTTAAAATGGTATGATCTCTGTAATACGCCGCGCCGCTGGCAATGAAGTTTAAGTTCATTTAATTGGAAAATTGTATAGTTTTTTGATAACGTTTTTCTAAAGGTGTAAAAACCACTCTTACTCTCCGAATGCTTTCATTATGTTTTTAAGAGAGCAGGTCTAGCAAACCTTTTTTGAAATAACAACAACGTTCTATGGTAGCTGTATTACTAGCATTGACACTGCTAGATATCTTGAGAGCAGCTTATATGATAGAGTATATCAAATGTTTTCATGTGGTTGAAAGTCACTAGTTTTTGCTTAAGATTAATTCACTTTCGATTATAATACTGTTCTCATGAGAGTCAAATAAATAGTAAAGGTAGAATTCATGGAACAAATCTAATGGTCCGTCTTGTTGGCCAGAATGGACCAGATTTCCACTTTGGTATCTTCCTTTCGGTTCATTTTTAAGTTGGGAAATTATTGAGAGTTGTTTAAGACAATTTCTAACAAAATATAGCTATTTCCCCTAGCAAAATTTAGTTTAGAGCAGTTGTTCCCAAACTATGGCACGTGCACCAATGGTAGTTCGCGGAACCCGTACGTGTGGTACGCAATTGTACGAGTATTCCAAAATAGCAATATCTATAAGAGAGTTTGGCTGGGACTAAGTTAAATTGATCATTCGCGGATTTGATCAACATGTTCCTCGAAAGTAAACGTCCCGCAAGACGGAAAGGCATTTTCTTACCTAAAACGGAAATATATCCAATCTGTGCTAATATTAAGAAACTTACCACAGGGACAAAGGCTCATACAGACAGATTTTTTCTGGAATAAATAAAATATGGACAACAGAAAATGCTTAAAACTGTCCTTACCAGTAGAAATATTAAAATCTGTATTTTTTGTGAAATATAATTTTGACAGTTCTTTGAAGGCCTGTAGATACAATATTATAATAGTTATTTATTTACCGAAAGCATTATGAAGCTTTTTATGTTTGAGAGGTGTGAAAACATCAAGTAATACCCGTGGTCCATACAACGTAATATTTTCCACTTGCAATAGGTAAATCAATTTAAAAAAAGTTCATAACGCCTAAGCGCGTAAAAATTGGGAGTTATAGACTGCTTGATATACCTCATATCACAAACAAAAGCAACAAATAATACGTAGATGACTGGAAGCTAATAGCTACCTACATAATAAATATACATAATGTAAGACTTGATTGGAAGAGTCCATTTAATAGACGAACGAACTTAGCGAGCGAGGTCAATAAATAGTCAGATTATGTACAGTCGTGTGCAAATAAATCTGGGACAGTGTTTTTTTCACATGCAGATTCAGTTAAGAATTCAAGAATATCTCCATGGATTTCCTGCTATCAGAAAGAGTTACATTAAACTTTAACGGGTACTGAAACCCGTAACTCTCTCTGATAAGAGGAAATCCATGGAAATATTCTTCAAATTCTTAACTGAATCTGCATGTGAAAAAAGCACTGTCCCAGATTTATTTGCACACGACTGTACCAGTTGAATACAAAGCCTTATGTTTGACGTGAAATTACATTAGAGTGCTTTAATGGCCATTGAAAAATTATTCATAATGAGCATTTACGACAACAACAAAATGTGTATAATTGTCTATCATAATAATTAATAGGATATGTTTCATTTATAAACACTATTTCTTGTTAATCTTCAAATTTTTTCGAATATGTTATCTGATGTGTACATTTATTGTAACGTTTACCTGACAATGACAGTTTCGTCCAATATACTCCTTCATTATTGTACCGGTACAATAAAATGCTACTTTATGGACTTAAGGTGTAGTAAACATAAAAATCATGAGATTTTTCGGAAAATTTATTCGTCTGAGAAGTATTTATAAGGAAAACGTTCATTGATTTTGATTGTCGTACTATTTCTGAAAAGAGCTACATTGACAGGTTACATTTTGCCTTTGATTTTGCTTTGATACTGTCTGCCTGAATTTAAAACAAATTCTTCACATGAAATAAAAATAAATGCATCTTGCATCATAACTATATCTTAGAACAGATTCATCCAGAAAATCAGAATTGAAGTATTGTTAATTATTGTGAGTTCTAGGAGCCCACAAATACATTACTGTGGGTTATAAGTGAAACTGATCTGAACTATCTTGGGCATTGAATGGTGCTAAAATCAGTTAGTGGGCAGTTATGATGTAGTAGATCCAGTTAATAAATAATCGAAATAGCTACAATTCAATCAGGGAAGCGAAAAAATCCCATTTCAGCTACTTTAAGTAAACTGTGGCACGGTCGGCAATATTATAGATTTGTGCAGTAATTCCCAAATAAATGACTAATAATGCTAGCAAGAATTCTACTGGAACCAATTTCTGAAGAATAATCTCGAGTTATTGCTTGCTAGTGCGTAGAAGAATTTGCACAGAGTGACTTTATCTTTATTGTATGATCCTCTGATTTTTCTTGTTAGGCAACCCGACTACTTTAAAATTTGCGCATCAGTTAGTGTGTAACCAGATCACTACACAAGGGTGTATTAAAATCATGAGTGTTGCCTATCAAACAAGAAAAAGGTTACATCTTAAAAGCAATGCGTGTTACTTTCCCGGGAACAAAGAGCCTCTTAAGGGTAATGCGTGTTGCCTATCTGAAAGCCAAAGGGTAGCCTCTTAAAATTAATGAGCGTTGCTTATTCTCGAAATAAAATTGGGGACTTAAAATCCCTATCGAACAAAAGAATACGCGAATTACAATAAACGCTAAGCTTCACCTACTGCGAATTAAGAAAGTGGAACTGCTCACTTTTATTGCAGGAGTTTGACTGTTCTATTTCCATTTTATTACTTTTTCCAATAAACAGTTCGCGAGGAAATCAGTTCCGCTCGTCCATTTGCACGCCCCGGCGGATATTAGGGGCAAATAATAAAACTGTAGCGATTGTATGCGAATTGGAGGTATTGTGATGGCGTCTTTGATTAGCGATTCAGCGGGGAGGCAACAGCGGGCACATTCCGAACACGCGCCCGGCAAATTGATTCCAGATCTCGCCACTCCATTGATGTACTCAGCTATCAAGAGTTTATTTTCCGGAATGGAATTGATATGTTTGTATGATGAGGTAAAATCGAAAGTGGAGATAAGACTGTTCACACCTCGCGGAGCACGGGCGCTCCCAAGGTCTTCGGGGAGCAGTTAGGGAGCTAATGTTGGGAAAAATGTACGGAGCGAATACTTCGGTTTCGGCAAGTGAATTTTCCATTCTTTGGCCTATTTCAGGGACTCTAAACATAATGCAGACGACCTGGTCTATAAGCTAATGGCCGATTTGGAAAAGAACATTTACCGAAACATAACATCGTGCAAAAGCAAAGTGTACAGTAGCACAGCAATATTAGAGCTCTTTAATGTATTTACTACAATATATTTCGATAAAAAGGCCGTTATTAAATAATTTATACTCCCACTTTGGCCAGACACTAAAAGATTCTATATGTAAACCCAGATAATTAAAATTTAATAATGCGAAATATCTCCTGTATGGTAAACCCGACAATAACGCATAACTCTGAGACTCTTGTCTAAAATTCAAGCAACACAAATAATATCACATGGCTACTCTCATCCTATAAAATATCTAATAAAGTCAGAGTTCTATCTCAGGATCTGTATGTGAAAATTGACGTGGCCTCGCCAAGACGTGTCGGGGAAGACATGATTTAAAAAACACAAATAACACATATACTGGTTACACAGGTATAAAGTAAAGATTTTACCTTACAGTAACTCACATTAATTCAGCCACAAATTGGCTGCTTGTGATAGTCGAGAATCGAAACACAGGGTTCCTCTAAAAACTCAGATTTTTCAGACACTTGAAGTCAGATTAACTGGGTTGCTGTCTCTTCGAACGTCTTTTCGAATTAACTGAGGCCTCTGGAGTTACGGACTATTAATTTCACTTTCGCAGTTGCTATAACTTTTCAGGTTAGTAGCCGAATTGCTTCGATTTCGTTGATTCGCCTTTGTCGTGTATGTGCACAAAGATTTACTAGTGCGACCACTTTCATTTAGACAGTTACGTAGAACTGCTGTGGTCGATATATCACCAGCCGCTATTTATTACTTCAACAATATTGCGGAATTAAGCAGAGTAATTTGATGGACGTCTATATTTTTTTAGGTAGATATCTATCATATCTCAGGTGGGTCACAAAACAAACATTTTAATAACAGCTTATTTTTGTAGAATCTCTTTTGTTTATGGAAGCAATGATTTGTCCAGCTTATAAAATAAGAGTGCAACCACAACTGTTTTTGCCTTCAGCTTCAAAAGGTTTATATGCAGTTTTTATAAGAATTGTTCCTCATTCACCGAATATAAAAATTGATTTGCCTAAAGCAACCAATGGGAGCAAACAGCAAATTTAAAAAGCCCTAATAATTGGTATTTATAAGTAACCAAATTAAACACCAATCAATTAGAAAATAAATTATAACAACACTTTGGTCGAAAAATTGCAATCGTTTTCATGTGGCACATGACAGAAAACTGAAAACATTGACATTTGTTCGTTTACGTTCTATACACAGTTATAATTAACCAAATGTAAACTACGCTACTCTTGAATAGGGCCTACTTGGTAGTCATATATAAGAATAGGCTATTTCTATTTAAGTCACATAAATTATAGTTATTTATAAATCTGTCAGCTGGAAACATATTTTTTTAGGCAATTCTTGCGATACCAATCATTTATTGGCTTAATGTACCATTATATTCGACCTGTACACTTCAACTTTCCTATTTATGCACCTTGCAATAAATTTATAATATAAAATTTAATCATACTCTATTTCAGGTGCTATGGTAAGGCGATTATAACATACAAAACGACACCCAAAGCCAGAGCTAATCTATGAGACAACTTATTAAAATTATTTACAATTATCAATATTACTAATAAATTAAATCTTTGAATAATGTTTGGAGTAACATAACCCCACTTATTGCTACTTTTAAGATACTTGGTAAATTTCGTTTGAAATTATAATTGAGTACGTTCGTTGTGGAGCTGTTGATAAATTTTCTTGATTTCAATTACAAATTGACTGACAAGACCACTCAAAACTGTCCAAAAAGCATGAAGCAGAGATCTCCAAAAAGCTAATCTACGGTGGTAGAGCTTTAATTTATTAAATTACTTTAATAGTCAGAGTATTTAGAGTATCGTAAGCCTTTTTTGTGTATTACAATGTTAATGAACATTATAGCCCTTTGTGAATAACAAAATGGGCTTACTTTTTGGCGGTTTTATATAAAATCACAATCTATCATTCATTTAATTATAAACCAAACGTAATGTGCCTATGTTGGTATCTATCCACAACAATACATAAGTTGATGGGGCATTCAAGGACTTCCTCAAGAGTAGTTCATCATTTAAAACATTTACAATAAATTTATTTTCCCCTTTGATCGGCGCTCTGAAACAATAATTTAACTTATGCCATGTAACGAACGAGTTTCTGGATTAAATCGTGTCAGTATTGAGATACACAAACTTAACGTGAGTTCTTGCATTGCAACAATGACAATGTCCCATCTCACAAACTTTTTGTTGTAATGGTAATAATGAATGTGGAAGACTTCGATATCACCCACATGTTGTTTGTCACAAATTGTGAAAAAATTGACTGATTATTCAACACTATAATGAATAAACCAAAGAAAATTGTTCAATTTGTCAGAAAGGGCCAATCAAAACTGACTGTCTTTGAAAACACCTAATGTCGCAGTGTTTTCACGCGAGCCTGATCAGGCGTGCGCTGGCACACTACTGAGAGCCCGGGCATTAAAATTTTGGGGAAAGCCCCTAAATTCGCAAACGAGAATTTTACATTTTTCATGGTCTAATGATCTAAAACGACACAATTTTAAATCGAGAAATATCTTCTGAACAACTGGTGTCGGAGGTTAAAGTAGGGTAATACAACAAAAGACGTGAAAGGTAAACTTTATTAAAAATAAAAAATATTAGAAATTTATTTGTCAACTCCAAATAGATTTTTAAGATAATAAGTAATTGATTATAAGTACCTAACCTACGTGAATAATATAAATAACAACTAATAAACTTATACTTGCAAATATCTTTTCAACTCCTTGCTTTTTACACATAAGTTGTCAATTATGGTCTCAGCGCAAATATTACTCGTTATTTCCCTCTCGCAACACATCAAAAAAGAGCTTCCAAATTTTCTTGTACAATGCAGCTGCACAACCGAGTTTTTAATACTTTTAGTTTGGAAAATGAACGTTCACAAGATACCTGCGTAAGTGGGATTGTGAGAAGAAACTTGCATGCATTGAAAAGTTGTTTAAATTCAGTATAATATAAATTATAATTATATAAAGTCTGAAATACACACCATACACAGGTATTGCACTTCACATTGCGAGAACAGCGCCTACTATGATACATGTCAATGTCAAGACTTTCTTCACATTCTTGCTCTAGTTCATCTCGATCATAGTCTTTAGCTTTAGCTGTCTCATAAACGTCTTCAAAATCTCTTTTCGATAACTGAGGCCACAGTTTGGCAAACGTCATTAACTCTTCTTCCAATTTTTCTTTTCGAAGAGTTGGAATAACTTCACAAATTCTTTTCAAAGAGTCTATTGGCATATTTCGACTAATTTCAGAAAATCTACGAGGATCAAACCATTCTAAATCACCATAAAATGATCCATGGTCCGCAAATATGCTTTCGATGCCGGCTATAATTTGGTCAATCACGACATTAAATGTTGTCAAACGAAAGTGATCTTTTTCATCCGCACCTATTTGCTCATGGCTAGCTATCTCACCTGGCATTGACTTCACTTTCGTTTTTCTCTTTTTTGGTAAGGTGGTGCCCAAAAAAATATCCGAATTAAAATTTTCTAGTTGACGCTCAATAACCTCAACAAAACGTTTTAAGGATTGCAGCACTCGTTCAAAATTACACTGTAATGCTTTAAGGTCACTTGGTGCGATAGAAATTTGTTGCCACGCTTGTACAACGTCTAAATTTTTAGTTTATAAGTAGTCAGACGCAGGAGTCGTTATCTTGAAAATCTGTAAATAAATCATGGCAACTAACACTGTTTCATAAGCACAAAGCTTTCGTAGTAGTCCAGCTGCTTGACTTCTTGATTTAGAGTTGAATATAGCATTACCTTTCGAAATTTCATCAAGCGCTAAAACTAAATTCGAAAACACCACATTTTTCAAGCGTGCATCATTTTCTGGTTCCGTTTCATTTGTCCATATGTCCTCAAATCCAAATATTTTTGAAATGGCATGGCTTCTACTTCTCCATCTCGTAGCCCCTACGGCGTTGTTTCAATTTGCTCGCAGGTCCAGCCACATTCTCATAAACTGAAAGCCGTTTATAAGATTCTTTGAAAAAACCTGCGCCTCATTCAGTAATCCAAAAACGAATGCGGATAGGGTGCAGCATTGGGCAGTGTCAGTAATTACTAGGTTGAGAACGTGAGCATAGCACCATGTGTGTATATGATTAGGTGAATTCTCTTTCAGTCTTGTTCTTACATCTTTGTATTGACCGCTCATATTAGAAGCACCGTCAAATGCATCAGCGAGTCAGTGTTCAAGGGCAATTCTAATATTTGCTAAAACATAGTTCAGTGTTTCAAACAAAAACTCTCCAGATGTAGAAATCACATGTTTTAGACCTATAACACGTTCTTCAACTTGACTGCCTAAAACGTATCTTACATATATCGCGCATTGGTCATGAGATGAAATGTTCATAGTCATGTCCATGGTTACAGAATATATGTTTGCCTCAATAATTTCTTGTGAAATAATTCTTAAAATTTCTTTGCTAATTTCTAGAATGATACTGGGTTCGAACGCAGCCGTGTTCGTGAGTGGACGCGTATTGTTAAAGTTGTAGCTAAACGCTGGGGAGTCAATATTAACTGTATGAACAGGGTTTATCCCTCCTTTTTAAACTTAACTTGTAATCCCGTCTCAATCCGCAATAAAAAAGTAATTAAACTTCTAATACAGGGCTAGCCTTTGGCTACGCCAGTCGCACCAGCTATTAAAAACTTTTTCACATCAAAAATAACTATGTCGCATACAAATCTTAAACAACCAACATTAATTTATAAAAATTCAAACGCATCCGAGGATATGGAAACCAGCATAACAGCAAAAGACGACAACATAACTAACAGCAATAAACTACCAAACACATCGCCCGCAGCTGACAATAATTGTAACAAGAAATACTCATTCGATAACAGTGAACTGCTTAACCAACATAAATATTATCTGCCAGCACATATTGATCCTGCAAATGAAAGTACAGCGACAGAAACGCCAAATACCACCAGTCCTAAAATATAGCCAATCTTTTTGCTTAATGCCAACAACTACCAAGCAGTAATTACAGATATAAAATCTGTTGTGAAAAAAGAATTTACACTTACTAACCAAGGGTCAAAAATGCGCGTGAACTTGGCTGACATTGACGATTATCGCCTACTAACTAGTTTCTATAACAACAATAAAGATAAGATTATTTACTTTACCTTCCGCAACCCCGAGACCGCTAACTTGTCAGTTATTATAAGAAACGTTCCCATATCAATAACTACTATTGTGATATGCGTTCTCGTATACAATATACATTACACGGTTAGTGAGAACAGAAGTTAGATTAGTAATTATTATATAAAATGTAAATACTTAAATGCTATTTTCGTAGAATATAATTTCATGTTTTGGATTTTGGTAAACAGCGGCCAGGATAGTTTGCATCATGTTACTCTGTGGCGGAACTAGTGCAGGTAGTATCGTAAATAATGCGGACGTGCAAAACGCACCCCCAGCAGGGTCATCTGGAATGCAGATGTACGATGCTTCCCCGTAAAAGCGGGTTCTTGTAAATATTCAGATCTTAAGAAACTGTGAAACGAAGCGGTCGGCTTCTAAAGGGTAGTTTTAAATAAATGTATTTAAGCTACTGCGTTTTTTAATTTCTCGTAAGAAGTTGGTAGAGACTGAAGTTAGTGTGCAACTTGTTCTTTGTTGGCTGTGCTCAGGACCCCGACGTTAGGCGAAACGCGACAGTGGTGTCAAGTGGTGGAATTTATAACAAAAAAAATCCCACGACAAAAGAACTTCTTTTGTTCCGACGTTGGTCCTGGAGCAAAGCAACGGAGCACAAGAGGAAGCGCAGGACAGAAGTATCAACAACAGAGGCGGTGTCAGGAAGAGTGGCGGCGTCAGAAAAACCAGTGGAGACGTGCAAAGCGAAGGCGGCGTCAACAACAGTGGCGGTGTCAGGAAGAGCGGCGGCGTAAGAAAAATCAGTGTAGGCGTGCAAAGCGGAGGCGGCGTTAACAGTGGCGTTGTCAGGAACAGTGGCGGCGTCAGGAAAACCAGTGAAGGCGTGCAAAGCGAAGGCGGCGTCAACAACAGTGGCGGTGTCAGGAAGAGCGGCGGCGTCAGAAAAATCAGTGTAGGCGTGCAAAGCGGAGGCGGCGTTAACAGTGGCGTTGTCAGGAACAGTGGCGGCGTCAGGAAAACCAGTGAAGGCGTGCAAAGCGAAGGCGGCGTCAACAACAGTGGCGGTGTCAGGAAGAGCGGCGGCGTCAGAAAAACCAGTGAAGGCGTGCAAAGCGACGGCGGCGTCAACAACGGTGGCGGTGTCAGGAAGAGCGGCGGCGTCAGAAAAATCAGTGTAGGCGTGCAAAGCGGAGGCGGCGTTAACAGTGGCGTTGTCAGGAACAGTGGCGGCGTCAGAAAAACCAGTGAAGGCGTGCAAAGCGACGGCGGCGTCAACAACGGTGGCGGTGTCAGGAAGAGCGGCGGCGTCAGAAAAATCAGTGTAGGCGTGCAAAGCGGAGGCGGCGTCAAAAGTGGCGTTGTTAGGAACAGTGGCGGCGTCAGAAAAACCAGCGAAGGCGTGCAAAGCGAAGGCGACGTCAACAACAGTGGCGGTGTCAGGAAGAGCGGCGGCGTCAGAAAAACCAGTGAAGGCGTGCAAAGCGACGGCGGCGTCAACAACGGTGGCGGTGTCAGGAAGAGCGGCGGCGTCAGAAAAATCAGTGTAGGCGTGCAAAGCGGAGGCGGCGTCAAAAGTGGCGTTGTTAGGAACAGTGGCGGCGTCAGAAAAACCAGCGAAGGCGTGCAAAGCGAAGGCGACGTCAACAACAGTGGCGGTGTCAGGAAGAGCGGAGGCGTCAGAAAAACCAGTGGAGGCGTGCAAAGCGGAGGCGGCGTCAGGAACAGAGGCGGCAACCGGATCAGCGGCGGCGTCAACAAACCAAGAAGGGGCAACAGCACATGTAAAGCAGCAGATGCAGTGCGGGTAAGTAATGCTTGTTTGTATGTTTCGAGATTTTATGGTCTTATTATGCGATTTAGTAAGGTGATGCTGATATTTTGAAATATTGGGTTCAAGTATTGCTGGAATAAGTAGTTGTCAGTAAAAAAAACATAATTGTAACAGGTTGTAAAATAGTCATTTTTGCAACAGTGTTAGAGAATTTATGTGTTTCGCAGAATTCCTGGTTTATAGGAATAAATTTAAGCGCGTGTTTAAATTTCAACAAGGAAATAACAATGGGTTCGGATTTTAATATTTTTACCGTTGGGGAGTTAAAATATGCTGCTAATTTGTTTGAGCTACCTGAGAAAAAGAGAAAGGCAGAGATCATTCAAGAATTTGTCAATGCTAGTTATACAGCAGGAGAAATTAGAATTGAAATAGATATCTGGGAGGGAAATCCTCAGAAAGGCAGGTTAAAAAAGCAAGAAGCAAAGGAACGGGAAGAAAAAGAAAGGCTCGAAGCAAGACAGCGGGAAGAAAAATTAGCGTTAGTTAGGATAGAGCAGGAATTAGAACTAGCTAGGTTAGATGCACAGGTAAAAATTGCGCAGGCTCAAGCACCCAATCAGAATGGGAATGGATCGAATCATGGCAACGTAATTAAGAACGCATCGTTAAACATGACGAAGCAATTACAACCGTTTAAGGACGATGGCGACATGGGGTTGTTCCTCACCAATTTCGAAAGGGTTTGTGTCCAGCTACAATTCGAAAAAGAAACGTGGCCAATACGGTTGACAAGCGTATTGTCACCGGCAGCAAGTGAAGTGGTTGCACGCTTATCAGAAGAGGACTGCAAGAACTATGATAAAGTTAGGGCTAGTCTATTAAAAAAATACCAGTTAACGGCGGAAGTTTTTCGAACAAAATTTCGGTATGGAAAACGGAAGGCTGACCAAAGTTATGCGGAATTTGCGTATCAGTTAAAGACAAACTTTTACGAGTGGATCAAAAGTGAAGAAATAGAAGAAAATTTCGATAAATTGGTTCAACTCATTTGTTTAGAAAAATTTTATAGTGCATTACCTGGAGAAATGAAATTTTGGGTGGAAGACCGGAATAAGGCAAAAACTGTGGAAGAAGCGGCTGAACACGCGGACACATATGTTACTAAAAGGGGCCCAGGGACCGAAAAGCATTATAATAATTCGAACTTTAAGACACAGAAAAATAAGTTTGAAATTAAATCAGTGGCGTCAAACCAGAAGGATGATTTAGGGATTAAACAAGTGACAACAGAAAACAATACCAAGGAAAATCTGGATAAAAGTAGTTTCGAGAAAAGAAGGCCATTTAAGTGTTATGGATGTGGGTCGGTGGGTCATTTTAAAAATTCACCAGAATGTCCGAAGGCTAAAGTTGTCTTAGCAACGATAAACGATGGTAATGACGTAGAAAAGCTATTCGAACCCTATACCATAGAAGCTAAAGTAAACGGTATTGAATCAAAACTATTGAGAGACAGCGCAGCAAGCTATGACATTGTACACTCAAGTCTAATTAAGTCACACGATTATACAGGAAAATGTGTAAATGTAAAGGGAATTTTAAATGAACAAAGTGTTGCTTTACCAGTTGCTAAAGTGGAATTGAGTTTACCAGAAATTCAGGTGGTTACTGAAGCAGCTGTCATAAATCATTTACCTTGTGGATATTCCTACCTATTATCAAACCGAACGTGGGAGATGATACAGGGAAAAGAGAATATAGCAATTCAACAGGTTTTTGCGTTAACTAGAGCAAAGGCGAAGAAATTAATGGAACAAGAAACATTTCAAGAAAAAAACAAGGAAGCTAGTGTAGAAATACAAAATTCTCAAGAAGCAATAGATCCAAAAGGAGAAGAAGAAGCAATAAAGGAGATGAATTATAAATCACCTAGGCAAGACAATAATGAACCAATTTCAGTTCCGAAATCAGATGTGGATTATTCAGATATAACAAAACTTACACCTGCAAATTTAAGAACACTACAGTTAGAAGATCCGAAATTAAAGCAATATTTTGAATTGGCAGAATCTAAAAAGGAAAGTAATGGAGCAAAATTTTATATTTCGTATGGAATTCTTCATAGGAGATTTACTGACAGATTAGGCAGAAGTTACGAACAAGTAATGGTACCAACCAAATTACAAGGGAGGTTGCTAGATATTGCACATGACAATATGTGGATGGGACATCTGGGATGCAATAAGACGATCGACCGGATCAAACAAAATTATTGGTGGAACCAGTTGGGCCGAGATGTCAAGAACAAAATAAAATGTTGTGATGTCTGTATGCGAGTGGGAAAGTCAACTGACAAGAAAAAAGCACCTATGTGTCGAGTGCCAGTAATTACGGAACCTTACAGAAGGGTGAACGTGGATATCGTAGGACCATTGGCAAAAACCGAGAAAGGAAATCGATATTTACTAACTTTAATTTGCAGTGCAACTAAATTTCCCGATGCTATTCCCTTAAAAGTAGCAGATTCGGAAGCAGTAGTGAAAGGACTTCTGAATATTTTTTCCAGAGTAGGATTTCCGGTTGAGATTCAAATGGATTTAGGAACTGTTTTTACGAGCAATTTAACTACAGAATTTTTCGACCGGTGTGGAATTAAAATAATACACAGCTCTGCTTATCATCCGCAATCAAATGCGGTGGAACGATTCCACGGAGTGTATAAAAGAATTCTTAGGGCTCTATGCTATGAACACGGCAATGAGTGGGACGATTACATTGATCAAGCTTTATTTGCTTTGCGATGTGCACCTCATGCGGCTCATGGATTCAGTCCTGCAGAATTAGTGTATGGTCGGCAAATTAGATCACCGTTAAATATGGTTAGGGAATTATGGATTGGTAAAGAAACCAATGAACCGGTGGTAGTTTATATTTTAAACTTGTTAGATAGATTGAAGAAAATGCAAAATATTGCAGAAGTGGCGGTACTGGAAGCGCAGAGTAGATCGAAGAAATATTACGATAAAAATGCAAGGAATTTGACTTATGAGGTTGGTGATAAAGTGATGTTATATCAGCAGGCAAGAACGAATAAATTACAAATGCAATGGACCGGACCTAAGAAAATTGTTAAGAAACTTTCTGAAACAAATTACGTAATTAAGGAGCTCTCGGGAAAAAGAAAACAAAACCTAGTCCACGTAAATTTATTGAAACCGTATTATGCAACAGCGGAAGTGGTGGCGATAATCATAACTCAACCTGGGGAAGAAGGAGCGGAATTAGACCTTCCGAACTTAGAAATAGGCAAAGACTCGGAAATACTAAGTGCTTCTGAAGTATTGAAACAAGCGAAAGGAGTGGGACATCTCACAGAAATTCAAAGAAAGGAATTGGAAAAATTAATCCAAGAATTTCCGGGATTATTTTCAGATCGACCGGGCAGAACACATTTAATCGAACACGATATCGCTCTTAAGGAAGAAAAGATAATACGAACACGAGCGTATTCACATTCGCAACGAGTACGAGAAATTATCGATATAGAAATCGACAAGATGCTCGAATTGGGAGTAATTAGGCCCAGTAATAGTGCTTATTCGTCACCCATGATCATTGTGGAGGCGGAAGGAAAGGAACCAAGACCTGTAATAGATTACCGAGCTTTGAATGCTATTACCGTCCCCCAGCAACATCCAGTTCCAAATATCGAAGCTTGCGTAGAACGCTGTAGTATAGCGAAATATCTAAGTTTAATCGATGTGGTAAGAGCATATTGGAAAATCGGAATGACGGAAAGAGCGAGTAAATATGCAGCTTTTATCACGCATCGGGGTGTTTTTGAACCTGTGACGTTGGCTTTCGGATTGCAATCTGCACCATTCTCTTTCCAAAGGTTAATGGATACAATTCTAGAAGGAATGAGTGAATTTGCAGAACCCTTCCTGGACGACGTAGCAGTGCATTCGATGAATTGGGAAGAATATTTGGAACATCTACGTCAAGTTTTCACTGCAATGCACCAAGCGGGCTTAACCATAAAAGCAAAGAAATGTGAGTGGGGTAAAGCCGAATGTTTATACCTAGGACATAAGATCGGACAAGGATATCGAAAGCCGTCTGAAGCAAAAGTAGCGGCAATACAAGAATTTCGACGTCCAGAAACGAAACGAGATGTTAGAGCGTTCTTAGGCATAACGGGGTATTATAACCATTATATACCGACGTATGCAGAAATAGCAAGTCCACTTACGGACGCATTGCGAAAGACTGCGAAAAATAAGGTCGAATGGGATGAACAGAAGGAAACTTCCTTTCAGCGATTAAAGAAAGAGTTGATAAGCGGTAAAGTACTGAAAGCTCCAGACTATTCCCGCGAATTTATATTACAAACGGATTGTTCAAAAAGGGGAATGGGAGTAACTTTATCTCAACGCGATGAGAATGCGGAAGAACATCCAGTTTTGTATTTAAGCAAAAAACTTACTGACAGGGAACAGGCTTATAGCGCCAGTGAGCTAGAATGCGCGGCACTAGTGTGAGCTGTAGGAAAATTGAAACCCTATTTGTTTTTAAGTCATTTCACAGTAGAAACTGATCACTGTCCTTTGACTTGGTTAAAACAGATGAGCAGCAAAAACGGTAGACTGTTGCGTTGGTCGTTAGTTTTGCAGATGTTGAATTTTACAGTTGTCTATAAACCGGGAAAAAAATGTGGAAACGTAGATTCCTTGTCACGTTATTTTGTGTAAATAGGTTACCAAATGAAATGGTCTCACTGACAATTATGACCGAATATTTGATGTTTAAATCGCGTAGAGTAGGTAATTTAGTTAGGTTAAATTTTGTAAGACCATTAAATTTTGAGCTTGCAAGAGGCATTACTTGAAGAAACAGTGCGAAAATTAAGAAGTTTTGTGGTGTTAAAAACGTGGGCTTTTACCCCCACAAGACTGTTTTATCCGGGGGCAACTATTGTGATATGCGTTCTCGTATACAATATACATTACACGGTTAGTGAGAACAGAAGTTAGATTAGTAATTATTATATAAAATGTAAATACTTAAATGCTATTTTCGTAGAATATAATTTCATGTTTTGGATTTTGGTAAACAGCGGCCAGGATAGTTTGCATCATGTTACTCTGTGGCGGAACTAGTGCAGGTAGTATCGTAAATAATGCGGACGTGCAAAACGCACCCCCAGCAGGGTCATCTGGAATGCAGATGTACGATGCTTCCCCGTAAAAGCGGGTTCTTGTAAATATTCAGATCTTAAGAAACTGTGAAACGAAGCGGTCGGCTTCTAAAGGGTAGTTTTAAATAAATGTATTTAAGCTACTGCGTTTTTTAATTTCTCGTAAGAAGTTGGTAGAGACTGAAGTTAGTGTGCAACTTGTTCTTTGTTGGCTGTGCTCAGGACCCCGACGTTAGGCGAAACGCGACACTACTGAAGAAATCAAGAGTGAGCTCATATCCAAACAATTTTCTGTCGTTCGTGTAACTAGACTACTTAAAGACAAAAAACCTATACCTATTTGTGCACTCGAACTTACTAAAAACGACAAGTCTAAAGAAATCTATAAACTCAGCAAACTACTACATTGCATAATAAGTATCGAACCCCGGCGCTCCAGCAGAGACACTCCACAATGTACAAACTGCCAACGATTGGGTCATACAAAAAACTACTGCCATCTTAGCCCTCGATGCGTGAAATGTACAGGCTCACACCACTACTCGAAGTGTACCAAAACACAGACACAAATACCACAGTGTGTAAATTATGGAGGCGAACACCCTGCCAACTACAGAGGTTGCAGTTAGTACATTAACTCTAATAAAAAGAAATCTCTGCCGCAACGTACAACTGCAGTACAAAAGTCCAACCTCTACCATTACACAACTCCAGGCACGACCTACGCCCATGCAGCTGCCCAACCACCAGAGAACCACCCTCATCAACCTACTCCTAACTCCTCGCAGTCAACTCCATTTCACGAACAAATTAAATCATTTATATTTTCACTTATTCCATTCCTTCTCAATGGCTAATTTAAAGCATATTTTATCAAATCTCACCATTGGAAACTTTAACGCCAATGGTTTAAGTAAACAAAGATCACTAATTATAGCATTCTTAGCTAGACACAACATCGACATTTTAGTTGTCACAGAAATAGCAGACGGAGAAAATTTTTAAATCCCACAGTATCATGTTTACCGACAGGACCGTGAAACGAATTTTGCATCTGGTGGTGTCGCAATAATTATCAAACGTTCGTTATCTGCACATCATTACGAACTAACAGGAATCACTAACCTGGAAGTCGTTGCTGTTAATTTAAACCTAAAAAGCAACGAAAATGTCATCATCATTGCTGTCTATAAACAACCCAATAAAAGGTTGCTGAAAGCTGATATTGCAACACTATTTCAAGGCAATACTCAAACTCTTGCTATATGTGATTATAATTCAAAAAGCACTCTTTGGGGATGTAGAACCAATAATCCCAGTGGAAGTAGACTGCATGCCTTCATATCCAATCATGCAATTCAACTGTCTGCTCCAACTGAACCAACCTACCACCTATACCGAATAGACCATCATCCCGATATTTTGGACATATGTTTGCTCAAAAATTTCCGTTTACCAATATCACAAACTGTTTTAATGGAATTAGATTCAGACCACGTTCCTGTTTTGGTTTCGTTCAACAGCACACCGTTAATCAAAAATACAATGCCGAGACTAATAAAAGGCTTCCAAGATCGGCTGAAAGACATCACATCATGTCGTACATCTATAGAATCTCCCGAAGAAATTGATGACGAAATTTACAAACTAACTACTGCAATAAGCACCGCTGTCACACATGCAACTACTATCCAAACCAAACGAAAATTCAACTATGGAATTCCTCCGAAACCCATTCTCACTTTTATCAACAATAAAAATAGATTACGGCGACAATGGGCTAGAACCAGAGACGCACTAATCAAAACGCAACTGAATCGTGCCACACGTGAAGTAAAACTTGCTCTAGATAACTATAGAATTAACAACTATAAACGCTACATATCGGAGCTACAACCAAGGTATCCTACTATGTGGCAAGCAACTAAAAGAATATTGAAGCAACAACCTCAGATACCCACCATCAGAATCAATCACGAAATTTATGCCACAGACCAAGAAAAGTGTAATATTTTTGCTGACCAATTGGAGAATACATTTACTACACGCATATTGGACGAAAACAAAGAATTTGCGGAAGAAATCAGCTCTGAAATTATAACAAATTTCCCAAAAAAACATGGACTGATAAGACCGACATCTCCAACTGAGTTGCAAACATATATCAACAAACTTCCCGTCAAAAAATGTCCAGGACACGACCTCATCCCTAATGTAGTCCTAAAAAACCTACCAATAAAAATCTTGACGTACCTCACCATACTATTTAACGCCTGTCTTAGAATTGGATATTTCCCGACCCCCTGGAAGCACGCACATATACTCCTTTTCCAAAAACCCAGCAAAAATCATAAAGACCGTTCAAATTACCGGCCCATTAGTCTTCTTCCTACGATGGCCAAAATCTTAAAGAAAGTAGTTCTGGATCGTCTAACTAAATCCCTTGAAAGTAACCATATACTTCCTTCATTTCAATACGGCTTCAGGAAAAAACCTTCTACTGTCCATCAACTCTCCCGAATTACAGAAATCATCGAAGGAGGATTTGAAAATAAAATGAATACCGTAGCTGTATTTCTCGATATCCCACAGGCATTTGACAGCGTATGGATAGACGGTTTATTATATAAGCTGCTCAAAGCTGGAATACCTAAATATCTTTTCTGCATAATAAATTCCTTTTTGTCAAACCGCTTATTCGCTGTTAGGATAAATTCAACTTTATCAGCTAAGAAAAACATCAAAGCTGGAGTGCCGCAAGGATCTATCCTGGGACCGACTCTCTTCAATATTTTCGTACATGATCTACCAGAATCTCCCAATACCACGGTTGCAATGTATGCTGATGACGCAGCGCTCATATCCCAAAACTACGATATACTGGTAGCAACGCGAAATCTACAAGAAACCATTAACATCCTTAATAACTGGTTCAACAAATGGTGTATTAATCTCAATGCAGCCAAATGTCAAGCTAAAATATTTACCCTGGGTCAACCCACTTTAACGCAAAACGTCATTATTAATGATCAAACAATAGAATGGAATCCCGCTGACAGTGCTATCAAATATTTAGGACTATTCAATTCACCTGTCATCCGTCAAAAAGTGACCAATGAAAATCCAGAATTCTGACGTTTCTTGACCAATCAAAAAAATATCAGTGGATATATCTTCCTAGAAGGTATTCAAGTGACTATTTTTAACAAATGCGATTTGTATTAGAAAAAGTCAATATTAGTGTTCTGTTACCATAGAAATTGCGTAGTTTGTTGCTAGATTTACTGAAAAAGTAGTTTGGTTCATTAAATAGTCCCTCGAATACCATTCTTAGTCAAAGTTAAGTAGATTATTTTTGCGGTGGTATCACTACTCATGTCCATTGCGCTTGGGATTAGGACTCGTGCTATCGCACTCGTCCTAATCGTACCAAAGCGCAATGGACATTCGTGACACCACCGCAAAAATAGTCGACATAACTTTGACTACTCATGGTATTATAAGTGAGTGTATTTAGACAAAAGGCTTACTTGGTCTATACACATTAATAAGAAGCTAAACCAGGGTTATGTCCGTCTAGCAATGTTGTATCCCATTATAAATAAAAAATCTCCGCTTAAACCAGAATGAGGTTTGCTGATATATAAATCAATTCTTCGACCCATTATCACTTATGCCAGCCAAGTTTGGGGAGCTACATCTAAGACGGATATTAATAAATTGCAAACATACCAAAATAAAATACTACGAATCATCTTTAACGCCCCTTGGTACCTACGAAATTCGCAGTTGCATCGTCAATCATGGATCCAGACAATTGAGGAATATATTAAGAATACTGCTAAAACCTATTTTCACAACATAACAAACTGTACTACTGCAAGAATATTTGGCACCGGTCGCCGAAATATACACACACGGCTTAAACGAAAACTTCCTCAGGACGTTTACTTGACCTCTAGTGAGAGTGACTGATAATAATAATAATTGGACAAAATTACAAATTAAATCATAGTTATAGTGAGGCTTCTGCCATTAAACATAATGCCAAATAAAAGCAATAGACAAATCAGTCATGTGTAGCGAATCAACGCTGGTCTGACTTAATCCTAATGTTAAAAAAAAAGAATGATACTGGTAGTGGTTCGGTTACTTAAGAGAGTTATTAGGCTTCCTTTTTCTCTTTTGCCACTAGGTTTAGCAGCCATAGCCACTTTCGCGTGTTTACTTTTTTCCATTACCGTCGATACATGTTTATTCATGATAACGTCAAATTTCAACAACAATAAAATTATTTCTAAAAGATTTCCATGATTTTTTTAATTATCAGTTAAATCATATGCAGGTTCACCCCTAAAACTTCGAAACGCAAGCATCTGTTTCCCTATAAGTTTTATAACTTCAATAATTCTGATCATAGCAGACCGTCTGTCTATGACTTCTTGACGACGCTTATTATACAAATGTCGGTTTATCAATTGTTTGATAGAATAACCCGATTTTTCTCTCATAAAACTTTTTACAGAATCACAATGATTCTACGAATGTTCTGGTAAATATGTCTCCATTCTTTAAATCCATGTATAAATGGAGATTTAAAATTACTGCTATATACAATACACATCGTGCAATAAAGAGATTGATCATCGTCGTTGAAACTAAGCCATTTTCGACTAGATTGGTCGTTTCTAAAATAGGCTTTATTGTAATCGAAAGGCAGTTCTTTCCCAGAATTCAGCGTTTTTGGTTGTAAGGGATGTTGTTTTAAAAAAATGGAAATTTTACTGCAACTTCGTTTAGAAAAACTTGGCTTATCAATTATTATTGCAGGTGCAGGATCAAATAAGTCCTCATCACTTGATGTACTTACTAAAGATGAGCTCAATAAAAAGTTTTGTGTATGCGCTTGTTCTGCATTTTGCCCTAGGTACAGCTGATTGCAAATAAAACTGGGACAGCTAATATGTAATCTGAAATAGGGCGTACAATTAAGTATTAAATACTCGTGATTATGCTGCATTTTCTTATGCTTCTGTATTTAATAATATTTTATGTAGGCACCTACGGAAATATAATTTCGAGCCAGTTTCACACGTTATTAAAAACTCAAAAAGAAGTCTCAAGACTTGTCCCAGTTTTATTTGCAATCAGCTGTACATTATTACAAATTAGTATGCGAGAAAGGCATATAGCTTGTAAACGAAACTTACCTAAATTTGCGGACACAGCCTGAATACTATCTTCTTCGTTTCTAGTTTAAATTTGACTATGACTAGGTAACAACGGGGAGGTTGATGAAGACTGCTCTCGTTATTGTTCTTGTTCATCGAAACCTTCAGTTTCAGCTTGTGATGTTGTTGGCTGCTTGACAAAAAACCGAGTCAACTTTGGCAGCTCCGCTACAACTCGTTCCATGTCCAATTGTCTTTTTCGTTGCTGTTTCTCGTGACCCGAAGGCCCTGGTTGGTCTGGTTTTGCGTGACGTTTCATGTATAGTGTTTATATTATTATATTGGTTTATTATAGAAAACCGTCTCAACGACACCAACCCCGTCCTATACTCTACTGTACTGTAACGTGTCACAATTTTCTACGTCTCACCTAATTATTATTCGTCGTCTGCACTCTACACTAATTCATGCGACTTGTGAGTGAAACATCACTCGCCCTTCGTCAGCAATTCTGCAAAATAGAAGGCGGCGGATAGCCGCCGCCGAGGTTTGGAGGTGGCATTAAGACACCGCCGCCGCAGCCTATCGGTTGTTATGTTGTATCAGATAACACGCTCACCATTCATGTCTATTCCGTCGTGTCAGCGGTCCGATAGTTTTAATTTTTAAAATATGTATGACATTTTGCATTTTTAATGATTTTTTAGATTTTTAATTTTGACAATTTATATTTTTTTAAAGAGCATCCTATTATAAGAAAGGTTCCAGGCAAGAGGACCGACGACTCAGGGCCTACCTGGAAATGCCCGGTAACCCGGCGGGCCAGCACGCGCCTGAGCCTGATTGGTTTCAATGATTTCAATTTAGTGAGTAGCCTTTGACTGACATTTCACCAAAACGCCAAAGTGAAGTTTGCAAATCAGCGTCGTTCTAAACACTCATAATAGTCGTGTTGGAAGCTCCAGTATTGAATTAATAGTGGAAAACGTTAAAAATGTGTGCTGTCGAACACGGTAAAAGTCATCTATCCATATTGTTGAATAATCTCTCCAAATACCACAAACGGCAAAATTTTTTAAGAAAATCGTACGACACTCATTAATGACCAATAGAAAAATTAGTTCACGAGCAGTAACCAAGACAACAACAAAAATTTCTTGGAAATTTTTTGTAGGTAGACCAACCTAACTGTGAGGGTTTGTATCGTTACGATTTTCTTACCGAATCTGCATTCGAGCATTAATTCATATCCGGAAATTATTATTCGTGCATTCCAACAACGTCCTAATTTGCCCTCGCGTCCCGCTCAGGCAAATTAATACGACGTTGTTGGAACGCACTCAAAAAAAATTCCGGAAAGAATTAATGCTCTTATGATATTATATCTGATAATTTTTTCGCCAACATGCAAGTTACTGCAAATTTCTCTCAACAGAAACTGCTCAAATTCCACTCCACCTGCGATCTCGCGGAATTTTTAACGCAGTTTTGGTTTCGAGAAATTTAAATGCAATTTTTTGCATGCGAACGAATAAAATTCTCAACAAATTTTCACCTTTTGTGGTATTACCCTTGAAAACACGATTAGCTAGAGAGTCTTCTTAGTATCTTCTTCAATAATAAAATCTGGAGCAGGCCCAGGGCTTCCCCAAAACTATTCTTCAAAAGTTCAAATAATGTTGAACATTTTTAGAAGTAATTGCTTGAAAGTTAGTTTGAGGTCTTTAATTTTCACTAGAGAACACTCTACTAGGTAACCGCGAAGGTTCTCTGCTTCTGTTTTATCCTATATCCTCCATATAATGATGCACTTTTCCTTCTTCCAGCTTGTTGTTTTCTTATTGGTCCACAGTTTGTTTTTATTCAGATGAATTCTTTGGGTTTAGCTCTTTTCGAGTTTGATAGTATCAATAAAGGGAACTCTGGGGAACGCATAAACCAGGCCTATTTTTTCGTGATCAGTTGTCATTAGATGCTGTTTATCCATGTTATCAGCAACCCTAGAATTAAAAACCTTCACCTGCGCCTCCCCAGACAGCTCTGCAAATGAAGGGCGCCCTAAATCCGAATACTATTCCGCTAAGTCCAGAATAAATCGGAGCGTGACAAGGGTTGCGAGCTGCAGGTTAGTCGTTGGTCGCAGATGGGAGAGTGTTTTGGATGCAATAAAAAACGCATTATGACGTTGGATCATCGTAACCACGGAACAGGCGTTTGCGTCTAATGCTTTTGCGATGGGCACTAAACCGTTTTGCTGGTGTCCAGAGCCTTGCAGCGTAGGAAGCGTTCCTTTTGCTTTTTAAGGGCGGAAAGGTATAAAGCTGGAATTACGCAATTGACGCGCACTAAGTGCGCTGGGGCGCCTTTATGCCCGCTTTCTTGGCTGCGACTAAATGAGCCGGTTATTGCGGCCGTTAATAATTTATTTCAGGGACAGCAGTTGTTAAAAAGTACTAGGCAGCAGTCTAAAGTATCGTTTGAGATCCTTCCTGTCACTGGATAAAGAATATTAGGGGGAGAAGAGTCAATTTTGAGTGTACATCATTTCCTCAGAAATGACGTGACGATGCCCACTACGCACAACTAACAACGAGCACATCAGAATACGAAATAATTTAATATTGTATTGAAACAAATCTTAAGGAGTTGAATATCACCTCATAGTTTTGGGAGACACAAATTTAGTATCTCCATTTAATATCATTAACATCGAAACCGTTTTATATGGTATTAAAGCTAGGCATTATATCATAAAGTGAAAATCTCATGGTGAAACTAGTAATTGAAAGTTACCCGAAAATTAATAGCACATAGTGGCACAGTTCGATGCCGAACAGAGGGAAGTAGTTAAAGAAGTTGTAGACACGAGGAGAGGGAACCCCAGGAAGCAATTTGGGGAGCACTACTAATAATCTAATGTGAGGATAAATGCACGCAATCTTCCTGAACAATGATCACACAGCGGCAATAATCGCCTGCGAATATATTCACATCTATTGTTTACGAAGCCGTATTTCAAACTTCGAATAATTTATTATCTAAAGGCTGCGAAATACGCATACATTTTATGAAAGACTGCCAGTGGCAAACAAATAATTCAGCTATTTCCAGCTAGCTCTGCATCAGCAAACGAAATACGTTCTATAATAAAATAATAAAAAAGGGACGCAATCTTATTATTGGACTCTAAACGACATTATCGGTATATATGACTTTATATAGAGATACTTAAAAAAATGGGGTAATTCTAGCAAGACAATCTAATTAAGAGAAACTATTCCTCAAGGATTTAGGATTGTAGAATAGGAAAGAATGGCGTATGGGGCGTATGGGTTGCGCAAAACGGCTGACGGAAGCTTAATAAAATTATATATATACGTTTTTATTTCCAACTCTAGGAAAATAGTGGTCTAACAAGAGGCCATTCTTTTAATTGGACCAACTGGATTGCTAAGGTTCTAAATAGATTTATAGATATCCTATCATTTCTTTGGCCTCTTGATGTTTTTACATGTGCTTTTTGTTTTCAGTCGTGACAGTTGATTAAGTCATTTATTTGATTAGTACTGTTTTCTAATTAATAGTAAAAAATGACAGATTATTCTTTCGAAGAGATGTCCGACATACATTTAATGTATGGTTTGGCACATTGTAACAGAACAGAAGCAAGAAGACTACGCAGACCATTTCCTAAACCGACGTTTAATAAATGAAAAAACGTTCGAAAGGTTTCATATTAGATTAAGGGAAACAGGATCCTTCAAACCGGTAGTCCGAGATCGCGGCAGACCACGAACTACAAGAACTTTGGACTTGGAAGAACGTGTGTTGGATCGTGTTGAAGAAAATGCAGGTGTTAGTACTCGAAGAATTGCATCGGCGGAAGTTGTCGATCTTGTGAGTGTGTGGGGCATTTTAAGAACTAATCAGCTTTATCCGTACCACCTGCAAAGAGTACAGGGACTTAGTGAGAATGACTTCCCACCACGAGAAGCTTACTGTGTATGGTTGTTACATACATGCTCCGCCGATCGTCTCTTTCTAACGTGTGTGCTCTTTACGGATGAAGCTGGCTTTTCAAGAGATGGTATCGTCAATTTTCATAATTTACACCAGTGGCAAGAAGAAAACCCTCATGATATTATTCAGTCCAGACATCAAGCGCAGTTTTCATTAAATGTGTGGGCTGGAATTATCAACGACTTCTTGATTGGTCATGTTGTACTTCCCCGACGACTTTCTGGGCAGAATTATCGTTATTTTTTAGAAAACGACTTACAAGGTTTGCTGGAAGCTGTTCCATTAAATGTTAGAGGACGCATGTGGTTCATGCATGACGGTGCACCGGCTCACTTCAGTCACACAACACGCGCATTTTTAAATGCCGTATATCCTGAAAGATGGATTGGTTGTGGTGGACCTGTAGCGTGGCCTGCACGGTCTCCCGATTTAAATCCTCTCGATCTTTACATATGGGGACATTTAAAATCTATGTATATTCTACTCCAATTCAAAATATTGAGGATCTTCAACGTAGAGTGGAAGATGGATGCCAGCAAAATCGAAATACACCAGGAATTTTTGAGCGCGTCAGGCAGTCCATGATACGACGAGCTCAGCAGTGTGTTCCTGCCCGTGGAGGTCATTTTGAACATTTGTTATGATTTACATTAAAAACTCCCGTTTTCTGTAACCCTTTTTAAATAAAAAAATCTGGTGTGATACACTCAAACTTCCTTTTACAGTGATCTTATAATTAGTCAAAAATTTCATTTGAATTTTAAAAATTTGTCAAAAATTTTATTTTTGGGTTCAGGGGACTCTAAATCGTGAGATCTGTTGAAAACTCAATTTCGAATTTTTGGGGTGAATCCATACTTCCTTTATTGTAAAAGGGAGGAAAAATGAAAAACTTCAAGTGGCTGTAATTCAGTAACGAACCATTTTAGGACATGTTTATATAAACTTTTATGCTTGTTTTTAGTTGTAGAAACCGTCTATGTATAGCCAGCCCAACATTTTTGTAACACCCTGTATATATGGCTCTAACAAAAGAGAGCTCCTTCTAATTGGAAGAAATGGGTTCCGGAGATTCTAGATCAAGGCTGTAGATCTTTTTCTAGCATTTCTCTGAACTTTTGATATTGCTGCTGCTACATGTACATACTGACAGCTGCAGTTCAAGCTTTTCACTAAATGTTAAAGACACAGGGCTAATAAGAAACAGAATCTTTTAATTTGAACAAATGGTTTTCGTATATTTTGGCTTAATACTATAGATTTCCCGTTATAATTCATTTAAGCTACTGATGCTCCTTACATGTGCATACTGATATTCATAATCTACGGTAGACGCTTTTCTAGAAATTTAAAAGATACTGCTTTAACAAAACACAGCTTCTTTTAATTGGAACAAATGGTTTCCGAAGATTAATACTACAGACTTCCTTTCCCAATCTATTTGAGCTATTGATGTTCCTGCTGTTACATGTGCCTACTGATATCCATGATCTGCAGTAGATGTTTCTCTAGCAATGAGAAATATACTGCTTGAACAAATCAAAGGTTTTTTCAATTTGAGCTATTGATGCTCCTGCTGCTACACGTGTAAACTAATGTAGATTATTATTCTAGAAATGTAAATAATACTGCTCTAGAAGATAGAGCTCCTTTTAATTGGAACAGATGGATTTTGAAGGATGTAGATTGGTACTATAAATTTATTTTTATAATGGCGTTGAATTTTCGCTTTTAACTGGAAGAAATGGTTTTCGAATGTTGTTAATATTATAAATATCCTTTCCTATGTTTTTTGAGTTATTGATGCCCTTACATGTGCAATTTAGGGTGGAACAAAAAAACTTTTTGAGTTATTGATGCCCTTACATGTGTAATTTAGGGTGGAACAAAAAAAACTTTTTTTTAAAATCATTCTGTCATAATCGTCAAAGTATGCCTTTAGACAAATAAAAAAAGTTCCTGAACCTAGTTGACCTATTTTAATATTTTCAGGTTCCTCACAGGGTCTAAAGTTTCAGAAATTTCAGAATTTTTATTGTTTTTTTGCAAATAGTGGCGACTTAAAGAAGTTATCAATAAGTGTTTGTCACCGTCTTTAAAATGCTTATTTTAGTCAGTTAAGGAAATTCTCGAAGCCAAATTTTATTAGTTGAATGTCTTCTCGTTCTTCATTCGCCCAAAAATTTAGCGTATTTAGCATAATTTACGTCTTAAATGACGCGGTCTTATTTAATCGCACAGGTGGTATTTATTGCGATAGTTGTGGCATGCTGGCTCTTTTGTCTTCAGTTGCACAGTAATACGTAATAAACTGAATATCGAATAAATTATGACTACTAGAAGTGAGGTTTCTCGTGAAAATTTTCGTGGTCCCAAATTAATAAACAGTCGATCTTATTCGCCTACTGTAATATCATGTATCATTAGTATTTATTTATTTAGCTTGATTTAAAATATAAAAATAACGGCAAAGATCCGAGTGTTTGTGAGATATTAAAAATCGTACCGAAAATAAAAGACATTTTGGCAAAGTGCGCCAATTACTACCATTTCGCCGCAAGTCGAATAAGTTAAAAAAGTTTTTGGAAACGTTATAAGAAGGTCAAAAAGAATTTAAAATACAGAAAAAAAGCGCATCCATCCAACTTAAAGTAAAAATTTTTAGAAATGAAGCCTCTAATTGATTTCAGGTAGCGTTCTGCAAGTGCAGTTTTGAAAACTGCAAATGCGAAAACTCTTAGAGAGCCAAAATGTCTGTTAGACTAGAGAACTAACAGGATTATGGGCGTAGCAAACGTAGATGCAAAGTTAACAAAAGCAAAATGTCAGATGACAGAAAATGCAAGACAACAACCCATCTGATCAAATTACAATACATGATTTATACAGTCGTTTCATCATTAATAAAAGTCTTCGTCTATTAGCCACAATAGTGACAAAAAGAAAAAATTTAGGAAGAAAAGGAGAATGAGGAGAGGTTGAGCTAATAAGAGCGTCATACAAGTTTACTTAAGCGAGTTCAATATTCACTTGTTATTAATATACACGATGATTTCTTAGGCTTTCACGGCCACTGTCATTAAGTAACAAACCACTTACGGGATTGGACTGTGTCATTATTGAGGTCGAAGAACTGAAAGTTTCTCCCACTTTCTTAAGGGGCTTCATCAGGAGAAAAAGCAAAATCACGCCAGGGCCAAATTCTTTTCCAAGGAAAGGAATAGAAGAGCACGGTAACTCAACCTGTAAACTACGCCAGAGGCAAAAGTCTTCCAACTATCGGAAGGAGAAAGGCGAGAATTTATAGGCAAGTGGAGTCGTGGTTCAGTGACGGTGGACAGGGCTTAGGAATTAACACTTTCCACATCGAAGGAAGGGGAAAGCCTTCGTCCCGATTGAGATTATTAGGGTGCTTGTAAATCTCAATGGATTCGCGAATCTTTCTGCTAAAGAAGAATGGGGATTTGCAGATAATGGAAGTTTAATAAAAAATGATCTTATGGCCGGTATCGGCGATGGCCCATGATGAAACGAGACCCGATTTGAAACAGCGCTTGTGAGATGCAATTGTTTACTGAACGTCTTGTTTTACCAATGTATACAGCATTACGAGAGCAAGGGACTCTATAAACAGCTTTAGATTACATAGGGCCGGTTGCAGAAAGCCACGTTAAGTCTGGTGTTAGCTAACGCGACGTCAAAGTGAACAAAAACGAATCAAATCACAAATGTTTATGGTAACTAATACATTAGTAAACAAAATTTGATGCGATTTTGTTCACTTTGACGCGACGTTAGCTAACACCAGACTTAACATTGCTTTCTGCAACCGGCTCATAGTGTTTAATTCATCTTTAGGTGAAGGAAGAACCTGTGATGTTTTGCTCGAGGGTTTAAATACTGTATTAATATTTTGTTTTCGAAGAAACTTTCTTACGCAATCGGTGACTTGGTGGATATAGGATAAAAGACAATTGCTGCGAGATCGGTTTTTGGAGGTTTGGGCAGCAGTGATTGAAGATGGCGATTGATGGCAGACTATACATCTCTAGCACAGTAACCATTGTACCTAAGAGCTTTCCGAATAGGGTTTAATTCTTAGTGGATATTATAGGTTTGGGATATAGAAACAGTCCGGTGTACAAGCGAATTGATAGCGGAAAGTTTTTGTGTAGGTTGATGGTGGAAATCGGCATGTAGATAGCGATCAGTGTGAGTGGGTTTGCGACATACAAAATGACCAAGTTTGCCACTGGGTTGACGAGGAACGTGTACATCTAAGAAAGGAAGAGAGCAACTCGTTTCTATCAACATGGTAAAGTTAATGTCTGGATGTTGACTATTGAGATGGTTTAAGAAGAAGGGTAAAGTGTCTTTACCATGTGGCCAAATAATAAAGGTATCGTCAACGTATGGCAACCAAACTTTAGATTACAATTCTGAAGATTCCAGAGCTATTATTTCAAAAGCTTCCATGAAGATATTGGCAACGACAGATGAAAGAAGAGAACCCATGGCCGCAGCAGCGATTTATCTAAAGAACTGGCCTTGAAATACGAAATAAGTCGAAGAGAGGCATTTTTCTATAATGGCGGGTAGACTTAAAGACGTCTCCCCATGCTCTGATAATATGTGTTGGATTATGACTATGGAATTGGGAATAGGAACTTTAGCAAAAAGGGAAGTGAAATCGAAATTCACAAACAAATCCTCAGGTTCAACGGTTATATTGGATATCAGTTTAACGAAATGGGCTGAATTGTGAACATACGAGGGACACTTACCAGAGTACTTTTTGAGAATAGTGGTTAGATATTTGAGTTTTGCCTCTGGCGTGGTTTACACGTTGAGTTACCGTACTCTTGTGCTTTTTCTACTGATGAAGCCCCTTACGAAAGAGGGCGAAACGTTAAATTCTTCGACTTCAATAATGACACGGTCCTACCCCGGAAGTCGTTTGTTACTTAATTAATATACACGTTTATTATATTAGGTGAAGGTAAAACAGAATTCAAAACGTCGACATAACTGAGAGTTAAGTTCCCTTTTGTAGAGCCTGCTTGTGATAGAACCAAATCACGCTGCAGCTATAATTGCCAATATTGTTTTTGAAGACATTGATGTTTTATCAGAAGATAATTGTACAATGACAATTGATAGAATGAAAATCACAAGAGCGAGAAAACCGAACGTGTGGTCTGTACTAGTAAAACAGCAATTTCTATGACTCCAGTGCTTCATACAAAAAGAGACCGAACTATGATCCAAGTAAAAAACGGTAACAAACATAGAAGTAATAGTATCCCACAACTTTATTCAGGCCCTCGACAATCCAGAAGTACATTTCCATCTTTTGATAAAACCCAGACTATTTTAATTTAATTATTTTAAGTTTAGTTTTAGTTAAATTTTTTATAATATGTCTGTTAGTTTTTTGAATACATTTTTAGGTTCGTTGTTTTTTATGATAAAAAGTGAAAGTAAAATAATTACGGCAAATAGTGTCAAAAATTACATTTGGTATAAATTTGCTTTTGAACGCACACTTTGAGCCTCTTGAGGAACCTGAGGATGACAAAACACCGCTTCCAACGTTCATATAGTGTTATATCACTACAAAAGGCACCTTTTGTTAACTATGGCATTAGTTTTATTCAAAAAAAATAGAGAAACCCAATAACAAAATATGTGTTGACACAAATAACTTTTTTCCAAAACTTTGAAGACTTAAGGAACCTGAAGATGCCAAAATATCGGTTTCAACTTTTGCATAGTCTTTTGTAATAAACAAATACACCTTTTGAAAACTATGACATATAATTAGAATTTAAAAAAATATAATATGAAAACCCTATTTTTCGTTTCACCCTTGTGTGTACTGGTAGAAATGTAAACAGTACTGTTTTAACAAAAGAGTGCTCGTTTTAATTGGAACAACTGCATACAGGAGGATGCAAATGGGTGTCATGCATCTATTTCTATAAGTTCTTTTAGCCACTGAAGTTCGTGTTACTAAGCGTACTGATATCTAGAATCCACAGTAGATGGGAATGTAGAAAATGGTGTAACGAAAGAGTGCTTATTTTAATTGGAACAAATGGATCTTAGAGGTTGTAGGTCAATACTATAGATCTCCTATAATTTTTTTGGGTTTTTGATGATACGAATGTTACACGTGCATACTGATATCCGTAATCTGCAATAGAAGATGTACACTTCTGTGCAATAAAATTAAGCACAGGTCTTATGACAATTTTTCACAATATTCTAGTTTGTATAATTTGGGTCTATTTTAATTGCCTAGGAGCAGTTTCAATAAGTAATAAAACACCATAGGTAACTTGAAAATAACACCTTTATTAAAAGACCAAAACTAAGACCTTTCAAGAAATAAACGCTATTAATAAATACAACAAAGCCGTGTGTGCTTAATTTTATTGCACAGAAGTGTACATTAACAATTATTTTATAAGTGGCGACTGTGAACCGGTTACGGTAAAAGACGTATTTAGAAAATATAAAAATTAGTGTTTTAATTTTTGGTCCACAATTGTACAACAAATGAGTTTCAAAGCTTCTAAATCAATATTATAGATACTATTCTACAATTTCTTTTAATTATTGGCGTTACTGCTGTTTTTAATTGATAGTAGATATTTAAAAAGAGAAAACTCTATTTAATTGAGACAACTGGTTTCCGAATGCTCTAGATATTTAAATCAATACTGTAGATCTCCTTTTATAATTTCTTTGAACTTTTGACGTCATTGCTGTTACGTCTGTACGTATATTAATGTTCTTAAATTATAGTACTCACTTAACAGTGTTTCTATTGGCACAAATAATTTTGGAAGGTCCTAGCTGAATACCAAGATCTCATTTTATAGTCTCTTTCCTCTTGTCATGTTATTGGTCATATATTTAATTATTGTTATTTTTCTAATTCAAACCGTATTCAATTCAGGAATAATTTTAAGACTTATTTATTAAGCTGCAATCGGCACAAAATAGAAAGCGTTCTTAACAGGGAGAGAAAAGTGGAAAACGGCTTTGCTAATCTTTCGTTTTTGAACACAATATAATTATCGGTATTTAATGTAGCAATATTTAATATAATAATATGCATTTACTTTAATAATATGTACATTTTTCTTTTTGATTTTTCTTGATAGTTATAGTAGACAAGGTTTTTGTATTTAATGAATGTATTACTATTATCATTATTAAATGCTTTTTAGAAGTATAACAAAAGAATATCTTCTCTTTATGACAAAGAATTTGTGAAGGGTATTGTCTTAAGCAATGATAGGTATAAATAACATGCTATATATGCTTATTTTGCCTTTTTGTGCTGATGTTAACAATAATTGTGCATTTATTTCTTTCATCAGAGTTAGATGTTTTTTACAAATTTAAAAAGTTAAGTTCTAACAATGTGGATCTGCTTTTAGTAATGAGAAATTATTTTTACACGGTTTAGAGAAATAGCAGAGATTTGATATTATAATAGAATTACTTGAACTTTTGCTATTAGCTGTGTAAATATATATCTTCAATGCAGTTCACGCCTTCTTTTGACAATGTAAACACTAAAATGCTGTTCTAACAAAAGATCTCGTTTTGTTTGTGACAAATAGTTTTAGAAGATTTCGAACATTACTGTACGTAGGTATATAATATGTTGGAATGATGTTTCTCATTTTATGTTGCTGATATGATGTTTTTTAAGCTGCCCTAAATGTCTAAAACTACAAAAAGTTGGGTTCTCATAAAAGAGAGCTGGTTTTTATTATCTAAGATAGGTACCTCTATAGATATGTACCTCTATAGATATGAGACTGTTATCTTTATATGTCGCTATTGTATATTCAATTTTTTAAATAGGTTTTGGCAATGCATAAAATGAAGAGCAGTTCCAGTTGACAGTTACTCTGCTTTATGACTATTAATGGTTTCTGAAAACCTCATTCTACAACTATTTACTTCTAGAAGTTCCTAAATACAGTCTGTTATCTATTTTTTGAATTCTAACGGACTATGAAAATATACATGCTTGCATCCTGGAGTTCGAGAACACTTATTCTGTTTGTAAAAACGTGGAAGCTCAATAAAAGTCGTGGGAAACTAAAAAATGGAAGGCCAATATTTCACTTCGGTCTACATATTTGCGTGTATTAACTTTTAATTCCCGTGGTTATCGATCTTCCCTTTGTTATCGCATAGGCCTTTAAAAATATGAAATATGTTCGGGTATAAAGGTTTAACGATGTGTAGGTGAATAAATTGTGGGCATAAGTTCAACGTCCCTCGTTTTATTTATTTAATTCGGCGTTGTGCTGAATAGATTAGTCTTAAACTCAACTCAAGCATGGAGTTTCAAAGAGCCCAACACGGAAGCAACCCCAAGCACTCGACGCCCAAATTTGAATGATCTCAACTTCACGCCTTCGAGATTTCCTGCCCAAGCCAGTGTCCTCCGAGTTGGGAAAGAAGCAACAATCAGCGTCGCGCATCTCGGGACACGAACACGCTGCACGCCGCCGCCGCGCCGTCACGCACCCCAACACGCCCTTTGAAGTCGCAATCTAACATCACTTGTCACTCTAACCTAACCAGAATCTGAGCAACTTCCTTTGCTAATTAGCGTGACTTGTAGGGGGCGTCGACTGACAGCTCGGTCTTTTCCTTGGAGCTGCTCCGCTCGATCCGCGGATCTCTCGGGGATTTATTTACGGAAGTTTCGGGACCGCGTTCATCCCCTGCAATTGGAGTAACAAGCGATGCATTGTCCTTGCCTATTGCCGGGATGTGCTTGTTATTTTCTCTGGATTGAGGGGCGACGGTCGCATGCGGAGACTTCGCTTGTTTGCCTTACAAGGTTGACAATTATTAGATGTGATTTTCCCATTCTGTATTGAAGGACGTTGAATGAGAACTCACCATCATTTTTTTAAGCCATATGTAAGGAATGACCTTTCTAGAATATCAGTTTTGTTAAATACTACATTCCAGTCGGTTTAGCTGTATTTTGCCTTATAAGGTTTATAGGGTGCAAGTTTTTATTTTTAAAGCTGCCCGTGACCTCTAAAGGACGAATGTCACCATCGGATTCTACAACTCATTTGCCTAACGTCAATTTCGGGAGCAACACTATCGATATTCTCATTGTTTCGCTTTAGGTCGACCACCACCATGCTTGCCCTTAACGCTACCCGTTTCACGAAAAGATCATACCGAGTTTGTTAAGCTAGAAAATTAACTCTGACCACTTCGTCTATATGCATTGTTAGCCGTTGAAAGTTCTACTAATGAATAGCACCAAACTAAATCAATGACGAACATAACATTCTTCAAAGCAATTCAGATAGTGAATTGTGAATTCCCAATAATAGTCCCGTAACTATTGAATTCAACGGGGCCCATTAACTAAACTACGGCAGTAGGGGTGGGAGTTAACGCTAAACTGAATATAACTAAATGCTAAGGCCACCAAATTAAATAGCCAACAACTCGCAAAATTAAATTGGAAAATTATCCGATATTATAGAGTTCCAAACTTGAAAACAAGATTAAATTTCAAAGATGAGCTTTCGAAAATTCATCTTTATTATGCGAAAGGTGCTTGATAAGCCATAATCTATCATAGTAATAACTAGACCTAAATTCGATGCCATTACAGTGATGTTTACTTTAATACGTTGTTACAGTCACTCTGACAGTAAATAGAAGAGAAGTAAAGGTAGCCGACTTCTCAGCTGGAGCTGGTCGTGGGTTAAATAAAAAACTCTAATCTTAAGCTGAAAAGAAAGTACCAAGTAGCAAGTAACCCCCCAGCAGGCACACGTACGTTTATATTACGTAGAAAAGACGTGGTGATAGTTGAAAAGACGTTATTCGTTATATAACGTATAACGTCATTTTCCCATCCTAAATTAAACGTTGACTTTTAGTATTTTTTTTACTGTGCACGAAATTATGTCGTTCATTAGACGTGATGGCTACGACGTTTATTGAACGTGTTTATATTACGCTGAAATTGATATTAAGTGTACTGTAGACCAGCAGTTCATGTAAAACGTTGATATGACGTTTAAAAAAAATTCGTAAATTCTACCCATTTTGGTACGTTAAAATACCGTTAATAAAAGGTGGTTCCCAGAGTATTAGTTTACTCTTATTAACGTCGATATGATGTAGATATAAGAACGTGGTATGTACGTTTCGACACTACATTATTGAATCGTTAAATTTGTATGGTGTTTAGCCCAACAGTTAATGTGCAACCTAAACATGACGCCAATAAAAACCCGAAAATTTAACCTTTTCCATATACTACGGTAACATTTTACGTTAATATAAAACACCTTTTAGATTAGTAGTGACTCTTAACGTCGATATGACGTTGATATAACCTGGTAACTATGTTTTTGCATTACGTTTTTATGTCGTTTATTTGAAGTGCTTTTTAAACCAGCAGTTAACGCAAAACGTTGAAATAACGTTCACAAAAACACGAAAGTTTTACCATTTGCCAGGAGGTGAATACGCGTGTGCTCTAAGCGCCTATCACACGTGAGGTAATTGCTCACATGGTAGTATTGACCAATTAAAACTCGTGCAGCCATTACGTAAAAAAATGATAAGGAATGATGTCAGCCGTTCATTCCCTTTTGTGTTGAGCTATCGATTCACTGTTAGATCACAATTTTTGTGATTATTATTCCAGTTTACACCTGATTAGCAAGAGACTGCTTAGAGTAAGTATTTGCTTTTATTTTTTTTTAAACAGTTGATCTAATCCCTGGTTGTAAGAGGCTTCAATTTTTTGTTATGATAATAATTCCTTGTTGACGTATAAGCAAACAGTACAACAGCTAGTTTACATTTACTTAAAATACTTATATGATTTTATGTTACTTCTTAAAATCTCCATTGCTCATAAGAATGAGTAACGAAAATTGGTAACGAAACATCATAGTTAAATTATATAGGATAATTTAAACTTGTTTTTAGCGGTATTCTCATATTTGCTCCCAACATTTTGGCATAATACTAGGTGTCCCAACACTGTTCACTCTTAAGATGGGTGTTCAATACTTAATATAAAGATAGTAATTTGAAAATCGGTGTAGGTACTACTTTACTACTTACATAATTGATATACGACTAAAAACTGTCGTATTTAGCTTTATTTATTATTGAAACTTTATGAGATTGCTATTTTGCAACAATTTTGATTTTTGTATTATGGTGAGATCATACAAACAAATTTAACATTATCCATATATATATCCTTTATCTAATAGACTTGTCTGTCTGGGACGCTGATCCGTCCGGGACGCTGTTTCAGCAGCCAAACCGTATGAGATAGAGAAAAAAGTTATTAAAGTTGTTAGGTCATTTTGGTATTTTAAATAGCCACCTAGGCTTTAGGGCAGCGTGCCCGTATGCTAAACCCTTTTAGTTCTTTATTTGGCTCCATCGCCTAATTCCAGAATCACGATTTCGCACATATTTGACCCCAAACGCAGCATTTCTCGTCGGTTGGAGCTCCCCTCTGATGGCGCTGTGGCAGCCGAGCGTATCGCCCGCAGGAATTCCGAATCTTCTAGAAAGCACGCCGCTGAGGCGTGATACCATTGGTGCCGGCATTAAGTTGTTTCATTTTATCGCCCCGCGATTGGCTGCCAAGGTTTAGTCACGTGGGGACGCGACCAAGGTGACCTTTGCCAGCGCTTCCCTTTGGGCATTCAGCCGAGAGCCGTCGATCGAGTAAGAGGTCGGATAGTGTGTGTGAGTTCGTGCGGCGCTTCCGCCCTTGGCGGGGGCGTCAGCCTTTTTCCCGTCGAGTGCTGCTTCAGCAATTATGTGACAAACGGTTTCGCCTTAAGTGGCAGTTAACCGCAGTCCGTTGCAGAGAACGCTCGTGTGGTGGTTGTGAGTGTTTCGAATTGTCTTCGGCGTAGTGTGGGTGTTTTTGAGCCCAGTTCCTGCTTCCGTAGGTAAGGGGTCGTGCCCCCTTCATCTCGATCTACGAGGATCTGTCCCGCAGAACGAAAGTGGCCCATTTTTCGTCGTCCCGTCGTACGCGTCCTGACGCGCTTCACGTCGCCATTGTGGCGGATGTGCACTCATCCCTATAGCCGTCGAACATCGAAGGTACCTGCCACCTAAGACTGCAGCCTGTCGCAACTCGACTGTACCAGGCTCCCTAACCGCCTACATATTAAGGTATGTGTCTTTGAACTGATTACCGCTGTGAACGCGAGCGAGCCGTCACATATCTGGTGCCTACAGGCACTGTCGTCATATTTGTCCATGTCGCGAGTGCTAATTTGATCTTTGCTGTTCGCTGCATAAGGCGTCGCGCCAGCATATTTGTGCATTCCTTCAGCATTGCAGACTGTCCATGTCGCGAGTGCTAATTTGATCTTTGTTGTTCGCTGCATAAGGCGTCGCGCCAGCATATTTGTGCATTCCTTCAGAATTGCAGACTGTCCATGTCGCGAGTGCTAATTTGATCTTTGCTGTTCGCTGCGTAAGGCGTCGCGCCAGCGTATTTGTGCATTCATTCAGACTTGCAGACTGTCCATGTTGCGAGAGCTAATTTGTTCATTACTGTTCAACATCTGTCGCTAGGTTTAGAGCGCGCGCGCCAGCTGGTGTCCTTAGTTATAATCTAGTTATAGATATAGGGCGACGCACTCTGCTGCCCCATTGTAACCCGTTAGTCAATACATGATTTGTTAGCTAAGGGAACTATTGTTTTGTTTCGACTTGTGCATGTTCTGTTACAGATAAACGCCCCCTTCATTGTACTGATTATTGTGCGACGGAACGAGGGAGCTTTGAGCGTACAGGTGGGTGAGACAGCTGCGTAGTCGCGGTCGGATTGACACCTAATTACAATCCTTGCATAAGGCAATCCCGAAATTGTTATTTGACCTTGCAATTCTTGAGTAATCCTATCGGCGGAGTATTTTGCGTGCTTCGCTCCCGTCTAACCGTCCAGGCCCGGTTAGCCGGGTTAAGACAGGCTTGGTGGCGCCCTCATAATTTCGACATACCCTATACATATATATTATGCCGCAACACGCTTGCCCAGAACGTATCGTGTGACTCACGCCCGACTCCCTGAGCGTTCCAGCCGTGGCCTATTAGCCTATTTCGAACCGATTTCAGGGCAAGTGTGCCAGTTTTTCAGGACTGATTCCGTGGTGCGATGCTCACCTTGGGTGGGTGTCGTAAAGTTCTTTTAATACCGTAACAAAGTTATATGTTTGGAATGGTCATGTCAGCTCATGTTTCGGCCGCCAAACGTAGCTGCGACCCTCTGCGCCTTAAATCCTCGATCGGTTAGGCAACCACTTTGACACCTTCCAGGTCTGGGTGGTTGCCTAACCGATCGAGGTTTGAAGGCGCGTTAAATGAGACATTTGTCTCACTGGACTGCTAGTACCTATATAATAGACTTGTCTGTCTGGGACGCTGCTGGTCCGTCTGGGAAGCTGTTTCAGCAGCCAAACCGTAAGAGATAGAAAAAAAGTTATGAAAGTTATATGTTTGGAATGGCCATGTCAGGTCAGGAACCGAATTTCAGTCAAGTGACACTTCCGGTTTTCGAGAAATCACAAAAAAGACCTTTTTCAAATAGAACGCGTATTAAATAAAAACTGTTTCAGCAGCCAAACGGAGCTGCGACCCTCTGCGCCTTAAAACGTCGATCGGTTAGGCAACCACTTTGACACCTTCCAGGTCTGGGTACAGTTTTTATTTAATACGCGTTCTATTTGAAAAACGGTATTTTTTGTTTTTTTAAATGAGACATTTGTCTCACTGGTCTGCTAGTTTTAATTTAATGTAACAAATTTTGCCATCATTATATCATTGATCAATTACAAACTAAAATGTCCTCAATTAAGTTAAAAGAACTGTAAAAGGTAAAACTGTTTGTCTGGGTACTCATCATTCGATAGAATATTAAACAAGCTCTTTGTGTGTGTCAAAAAATTAGAGGTTCCTATTTCTTTTGCTAGCTCGGATGATTGTGTGAACAATATTGATCCAGATTTTTATGTACCAAAGACACGATGCAGCATATAATTCATTCTGCCACAGTTCCAAGTTCCGCTTAATATTATGCGATATGTCACGTACTGTCGCACACCAAAATTGCATATTTGTTTAGTTTTCTAGGTACAAGTTTTGGGTCTCTGGCTGAGTATTTTCAAGGCCTCCTAACTAGCAAGCGCTGAAATTTAGGTCATCCCATGTATTTTTACTATGCAGGGTGTACGAAAATGGCTCCAAATGGTGGTAAATTTAAACCTCGTAATGTACTAGTAACTTACCGCAATTTTGAACCCAAATTTGTATCTGTATCTGTAGAATTTGAAGACGTTTTTGGCAGAACTAGTAAAATTTCCCTTCCGAGATGTCCAACTTTTCGAAAACTTTGACATAAGGCTAGCAGAAGATGTTGCATTAAATATATAATTATGGTAAGTAGCACGTGCCATAATTCACTAAACTGATTTTTTTTCACATTTAAGATAAAACGGCTGTCCACTTTAGGTGGAGCTAGCGTCGAAGCAGTTACCAGATCTGTTTTAAAATTCATTTTGTCAAAAGAAGTCGCCGTTTTATTTAATTGAGCTGGACACAATAAAGAAGACTTAGGCCAGGGGTGGCGAACCTTTATTCATCTACGTGCCATTTTTTCTAAAGAAATGTTTAATGGGGCCATAACGTGCCATCAGCAATCTTGACTTAGTGATTAATGGAGAAAATATAAAATTAAATACTATCAACTTAACACTTTTCATTTGCAACCAAAAATATATATTTTGTACAGCAATAGTAACGTTGTTTATTTAAATGAAAGAAAAAATTAGTGCGACTTCTGCTGTTGCAAATTAGATGCTACATAACTTATATTAGCTTCATACTTTGTTACTTTTGTTACTTTTGGCAGAATGCAAGCTGAACTGGAGTCATCTGACAAACGGCTTCTATGTGAGTCTTTAATGTTATTCATTTCTGAAAATAATGACTCGCAGGCATAGGTAGATGAAAATATTGTTAAGATAACAAAAGCCAGCTTCTTCAGACAGCTAAACGTGTCTGGAATTAAATTCTACGTTTTCATAATTTTGATATTGGCATTTTTACTCATATTACCTGATACAGATAGTCTTTCTATTTCATTTAATTCCAACTCTTTCCTTGTTTCGACACATTTTCGAATCCATATTGAACTAGACTGGAAATCCATCAGCTGCATTTCAGTTTCTCCAATTTTCAACCAATCAAATTTGGCCAAGTTCAGTTTAACAAGTGAAGTCACATCAGGATACATAATACACTTCAGTGTTTCCGATAATTCTTTAAACTGAGAAAATCTCGATGACAATTCTTTGATTGAAAAATTAATTACCGAATTAAACTCTTCAGTGACCTTTGCTTGGTCTGGTTTTTCGTGTAAATCCAAATCTCTGGTGATTTTTTTCAAGTTTGGGAAAAACTTGCAATTTAGCCTCGAAAGCACGAATAAGATCTATCATAACACAATAATTGTTTTATTTGCGCCTTGAAGCTACATGTTCTATTCATTGTTAAATATAAATTGTTTCGATTAGGTACCTAAGTTTCTTAATTAATGACGTGCCCAAATTATTTTGTCACGTGCCATCAGTGGCACGCGTGCCATTGCTTCGCCACCCCTGACTTAGGCGTATCAAAAAAGCCGTTTAAAAATAAAAACACCATGAGATTAGTTTATGGTAAGTTACAAGAAAATTATGACAATATAATAGATTTTTCGTGTTCATATCCTGATTTTATGAATGTATTTCTGAACTCCTGTATAACATTAGATAGCTGGGATATGTTTTGAGAAAATTAAGAAGATATTTTTAACAAGCTTTTGACAAACTGTTTTAGTTTCTTCAGAGTCTAAAATAGGGAATATAAATTATTTAAATAAATAATATAACGTAGGATAAAATAAATATCATATACAGTTGAAATTGTAGGTACCTATATTTTTGTTGTTGTCTGTATAATTACGTGCAATGACAGTTTTACACCATACTCATTTTGATGCAATTTTACTCGACCGGCTACTTCTGCTTTATTCGCATAAATCAAATATAACCAATGTCATTAAACATTAGGCCCACTGTAATTGCATCAAAATTAATAGAGTCAGACCTCGCCGTTCGCGGCTTTGCGGATCGCTGATTTTACGCAGGGCACCTTTGTGCTCCCTTTTCTTTGCCGTTCGCGGATATTTGCTTTCCCGTTCGCGGATGGAATTGCCAACGTTAACCTTTTCAACTTTCACACACTAACTGCCGGTCTTATGAAGGCCACTAATCTGACGTTAACTTTAATTCGCTGTTAAAGTAAACAAAAGCGCATTTGTTTACTAATGAATAATAAATGTCATAAGCGCCCACGTTTTGATGAGCTTTTGATTATTTTAACAGCCATTTAAGGTTAACGTCAGGTTAGTGACCTTCATAAGATCGGCCGTAAGTAAATAACATTATTTATCACGAACTTGTAAACAAACTTATCGAGCCTATTTCTTTGAATCTCTTATTACCAAATCGGACATGAAATAAATTGTAAAATTATAACTTGAATAAAGAAATGGACATTTGAGCTCTAGATTCAAGTGGCAGACTTATGTTACTTATGGAATTTTAGTTCAAGCTTTACTGTCTTCTAGAGCGTTTCTGCAGTGAAGCTGACATTTCTAAGGAAACGAAGGAATGGTGGAAACACGCTAAAACTAAAATGACAAAAAATAAGTTATTTTTTCATTATAATCATTATAGGTTTTAAATTTTAATGCGTTTCATATTTACAATTTGTCGTACTTTTAATTTCATAATATTTATATGATATAATATTACGTTTTATTATCCATAAATGTAAGCAACATATATTAGAACTAATAATAAATAATCATATAGGTAGGTACTTATACCTTGAATACATTTCATTTTTCATACTTGTTTCCAAATACAGATATTTAACATATAATATCGTAAATTAGTTCAGTTCTTAGATTTACAAACTGGTGCGCAATTGTATTACATTAATTTGTTTTTTAATGAAAACTTCAATATGAAAGCTTGAGCTTTGTGAGATGCATTATCACAGGTTAGTATAAATATTGCTAATATCTATTCGACATGTAATTTCTGTTTCTTAAACTCCGATAATTTAGAAAATTTTGCAATAGACTGCCTGGCCTGTTTCCTTTAAAGTCAAATTTGGTGTTGAAAAGTGTGGGAAAACTTGAGTTATAACTTTGCATTTACCAAAAAGGTAACGTTTCAAAGGCATTTAGTTTAAAATAAAACAAAACTTTAACGTAAAAAAACGTGGATGTTTCGATTCAAAAGTAACATCTTTTCGTCGTAATACTGTACGTAAATAGAACTTAATTTTTTTTTCAAATAAAACGTTGTTTTAGCGTTAAAAACAAGTTAAAGTTGTGATTAAAATATAACGTTTTTATAACGTTAGCATTTAACTAAAAATGCCGTTAAAAAACGTAGTTTTGACATATAAAACACGTAACTTTTCTGTTAAAAAGGCAACAATATTACAACGTTAACATATGTTTTAATATTGTGCAATAAATTAACCCTCAATAGTAGGCAATAGCGTTGAAAACTAACGTATTTTAAATCTTAAATACGACGACCATAGATAACGTTCTTTTTGGGTTACGAGTTCAACATTAAAAAACTGGTTGATTTTCGCGACACTTCGACATTGATATAACGCTTGGTTCAAGGTGACGTTTCAATGTTAGTTCAACGTGTCTGTGCACATTTGACCAGCACTTCGCTAATCAATTAAAAGGTATTTGTCGAAAGACGCTACTAACCAATCCCCGAAAAAGAGAGATAACGGGACACAAATAAAATTCGAAGACATAGATAACAAATCAGTATAATTTATAATAATAAAGGTGCTCGGTATTATATACACAAGCAGACGACAAACCAGATCAAAATATCGCCATAAATATATTACTAGTAAGAGCGAGCCACTTTGAAAGTATCCAAAGTATATAAACAAGTTATGAATATATAGTATAAATATGTAATATAGAAAAAGTAGAAGCTGAGTGTATAATTAGCGATGTGCATTACGAGTACACTAGTCCGTAAAAGCGTAAAACCTCAGGCAAGCAGGTTGCGGTAACTCGAGAACATATTGATTTCGGCCTTACTACAAAGAGCTAAAACGATGGAACCCAATATAATCTAACCAAATACTACAAAAGGAAGCCTACAGTTGAGATGTTTTGCCTCCGTCTGCCAAAGTGGTGACAGTTTCAAAACATGTTTGATTTTAAAAAATCAGCAAAAATAACTCTTATAGAAACAACATCAGTTTTGCCAGAAAGCACGAAAGCATAAAAGTAAATACCATACTTAAGGTGCTAGTGAAAACCCCAAATTAAAGAAACACATTGATTTCACAAAGCAGCCTTCTTGCAGCAGCACACCGTGTCAAAATGGTCTATAAAGATAAGGGCCTTGCTCAAAATTTGTAAAACCTTGATGAATTCGTGATAGGCAACCAGAGCAACTCGGTGCGTGGGGTGAAGCGTAAAATATCCTAAACTATCTGAAAGTTCTAATACATTGAAATATGAAAGTTGACTGATAGTTTAATTATATGGTAGGTAATATTTAGATTTACCAAACATGGGGAAATTAATTACGTAAATACTTATGAATCACTTTTGACTTATAACAATGTATATGCGTGTAAATAAAACATGTATATTGTTATGGTTTATTATTATTGTGGTTTCTAAATTTATTTAAAATAAAATAAATGGATTTAATGATCTCATATGGGCCGGGTCTCTACATCCTAACAACTATTAATTTAATTTGTATAAATTATGAGAAATACATTTGCTATCAAATCAGTTGTAGTACTATTATTATTATTCTTAACATGGAAATTCGGCTTAGACCACGTAGTATTTGTATATGAACACCCAGCAGTTTATGGCGTAATGTGCCTTGCACCTTGTGAAGTCGAGCAAAAATCCGAGCGATGAACATCACCATCGCTTTGGTGGCTCGTGTTGTTTGAGTATTTTGAGAACGACGATACTAGGGCAGAATTGGCCGTTTTGCTGTTTGTGCATCTATATTCACTAACGTTTCGCAAGACTTTGCAGCTTGCATCATCAGAGTGCTCCTTTCACTCTGATGTTTTTCATTTTTTCTGATTACTATTGGCTGGTAGGACTGTTTAAAAAGTAATCAAACTAATTTACTCACCATATTTTTCAACTTCAAGACGTTCTTTTGAATATAAGTAAGTGACTTATCTTAGAATCGACGCAGACTGTGATAACGAAGTCTAGAGGCCCAAAGTCGCAAGTGAAAAGTCTTGTCTGGCAACCGAATTTAAAT